>JACJUY010003172.1:63628-90998 GCA_014220935.1 Platorchestia sp. MABIK | reverse complement strand
GCCGCTATTGCTGGATATTTTGTTTTGATGTTGATGGTGACAGTCGCTATTGCTGGATATTTTGTTTTGATGTTGATGGTCACAGTCGCTATTGCTGGATATTTTGTTTTGATGTTGATGGGGACAGCCGCTATTGCTGGATATATTGTTTTGATGTTGATGGTGACAGTCGCTATTGCTGGATATTTTGTTTTGATGTTGATGGTCAAGTCGCCATTGCTGGATTTTTGTTCGAATTGGAGCAGAGCTGCGGCGATTCCCCACATTGAAGACTTGTGAAGTTGCCTGCGGTATGAATGGTTCCTGGAAAATATCAGAGGTTTCCAATGTTATTTTTTGTTGCTGTCAGACCGTTACTCGCAATTTGGAGTTTGATTCCTTGCATTTATATTCAATACAATCTGAATTTTGCTCCGAATTCCGTTTATCTTTTATAGATATATGATAAACCAGTGAATTTTAAAATTTAAAATAACATAAGAATTACAAATTGTTTTCATTCTGTTTCGCACTATAAAAAACGGATTTATAAATTCTATTAGGAATGTGTCGGGCTAACTTGATACTTAAATCTTCGTTCAAACTCCGTAGATTTTCTGTGCATTCAGAAATTGAGTGGTTTTTCAGAAACATTTTCCTTATGCACTCCAGTTATATAAAATAATTCAGAGCACTTTTTGGTCCCTTTGATCAAATGAGGCTATAAGAATACTGTAAAAATTGATATAGTTTTAGAATAAACATAGATTTCCTAAAAAGGTTTTGGAATGGGGCTGTGATGCCTGGTGCAGGGTTGAGATGATATTCAAATTTTCCTACCCGTAACCCCTTTTTGGTTTATGTGTGTGTTGGAGCATCCTTTCATCGACATTTCAGTTTTTTCAGAACTTCTTTCTTGATCCCTCCATTGTAACACTCGCGCGGCACAAAGTGCATCCCTTATTTTCAACCAGAGGAGATGGAGCGTGAAGCTCAATGTGCTTCTTTTTTTTCCAACCCATCTTTTACGCCATTTTAGTGGTTGTACATGCAGGTTAAAATACCAGGTGTTCCGGATTAGGATCGAACCAGGGTCTTAATTATTCCGGTGCAACGCTCAACCTCTTGCGCTATGGAGAACGGAGGAATCTAAATAAAGGTTCGAAAGTGCTTTCGCTGTACGAATATCTTCCAGTTCTCCTATTTTTGCATATTCAAATGTTCGTAATATTTTGAAAGAACTCCTAGCAAGTAACCTGAACAAAGCTAACACGCCAATTTTGGAGGTGGGTGAACATAAAATGAACACCAGGGCATACTTTCGTACAACGTATAGCTATGGAAAATTAATAGAAGTATATTTCTCAACTTTAGTTACTGCAGTAGTTCAAATAAACTTTTTTGTGCAAAGGATTTAATAGATAACGAGCAAAGGGGAGAGTAATGCATATTTTAAGAATAGATGTAATTACATCGAAAAATTCAATAACGCCTTGGGAGAGAATGTTTTTCTCCGAACTTGGTCATCTCGAGCTTTTATAGCTTTACTGTGGCGCAAGTTTGCCAGTTTGGAACTATTTTTTCTAAGTTCCGTAATTACAGCGAAGGTCTCTCGACTTGGGTGCCATTCCTGCTGCAGTTGTATTAATTCTAGAGCAAATTTACGATCAGATCCTTTTATAAATGAAATTGTATTAATTTAGTTCACCACGTGCTCCTTTTATGGAATGCTGGTTAAGATTCCGACTAGCGGAAGGGAATATTTAATTATTTGCTTATTTTCAGAGTTATTTCGGTTTTAATGCGTAGCAGAGCATGCCTAACTTCATGACCAAGAAGTACCTGACAAAGATTAGAATGTTCCAACTGCACGGGAAAACTTAGATGGAATTCGAGAATGTTTGCATAGAACATCACTGCACGCAGCAGGCGAGAATAATTTATAGAGGATCATTATGAGGTGATTTGAAAAGAACAGCTCTGAGTCCAAATTTGTTACGCAGGACCAGATTCTTCAAAAGTTTCCTGTTTCTAACGACTTAAAATCGACGTAATCTACCGCCTGTTTTTCTAGGGTAGAATTTTCAACCAATTCAACGTCATCCGAGAGCTACGAAGGTTATATGTTGTCCAAAATGTGACCCCATGATTTCGGATTTTAGCATATCGCAGCTACGGAATAATTTTCCTTCACGATATCGATGATGGTGTAAAAGAGATGAATGATTCGAGGCAGGAATACTAACAGCCTTCTCATTCAAGTTAGCAGCCATGATTGAAGCCTTTGATAATCACTCCACGAAATATTTATTTCAAAAACCAGAAGCCCACACCGAAGTGAAAGCTGTCGACTCCCCTCATTTGGAATTCTCGACGCGTAGAGTTAATGACGGCCTTCAGTCGCTCACTTCTCGGGTCCCTTCACGGCCGCCTTCCGTCCCTGCTCACCTCGCGCCAGGCAGGTGGCCACCGGGGCAAGGACCTGGAAAGGTAGAAAAAGGGAATTAAGCCTAGATGAGAGAGGGAGAAGGCCTAGACCTAGAAAGGTGAAGGAGGGAGAAGGCCTAGACCTAGAAAGGTAGAGAAAGGGAATTAAGCCTAGATGAAGGAGGGAGAAGGCCTAGACATAGAAAGGTGGAGAAAGGGAATTAAGCCTAGATGATGGAGGGAGAAGGCCTAGACATAGAAAGGTGGAGAAAGGGAATTAAGCCTAGAAGATGGAGGGAGAAGGCCTTGACCTAGAAAGGTGAAGGAGGGACAAGGTCTAGACCTAGAAAGGTGGAGAAAGGGAATTAAGCCTAGATGATAGAGGGAGAAGGCCTAGACCTAGAAAAATGAAGGAGGGACAAGGTCTAGACCTAGAAAGGTACAGAAAGGGAATGAAGCCTAGATGATAGAGGGAGAAGGCCTAGACCTAGAAAGGTGAAGGAGGGAGAAGGCCTAGACCTAGAAAGGTAGAGAAAGGGAATTAAGCCTAGATGAAGGAGGAAGAAGGCCTAGACCTAGAAAGGTGGAGAAAGGGAATTAAGCCTAGATGATGGAGGGAGAAGGCCTAGACCTAGAAAGGTGGAGAAAGGGAATTAAGCCTAGATGAAGGAGGAAGAAGGCCTAGACCTAGAAAGGTAGAGAAAGGGAATTAAGCCTAGATGATGGAGGGAGATGGCCCAGACATAGAAAGGTGGAGAAAGGGAATTAAGCCTAGATGATGGAGGGAGAAGGCCCAGACATAGAAAGGTAGAGAAAGGGAATTAAGCCTAGATGATGGAGGGAGAAGGCCCAGACATAGAAAGGTAGAGAAAGGGAATGAAGCCTAGATGATGGAGGGAGAAGGCCCAGACATAGAAAGGTAGAGAAAGGGAATTAAGCCTAGATGATGGAGGGAGAAGGCCCAGACATAGAAAGGTAGAGAAAGGGAATGAAGCCTAGATGAAGGAGGAAGAAGGCCTAGACCTAATGAAAAAACCGAGTGGGGAAAATTTAACATTTTAATTTATTCAAATTTATTCTGTAACCTGAACAAATTACAGTTAATTCATTACGGGCGTTTGCACATCATGAGCGATGACGTAAATAAATACAACAAAGGAGTTAAGTAAAGTTTGAGAATTTGATCTAAGCTTGGAAATTCAGGGTTCGTAGACGAAAAGCCGGCGGATTGAGCTTGCAGTGATGCAACACGCCGGGCGCGGCGCTTCCGGCGGCAGCCCACATACGGCCTCCCCAATAGAAGCCATCTGAAGATTACGAAAGCGTTATTATAAAGTAAAGGCAATCTCTCCCTGCTCCTGTGAAAAACTGGGTAGGTGGGAGAGTATAGAATGGACGAATTGTTAATTTTATATAGTGTGACGCTTTTTCTTAAGTTCAAGTTTACGCTTAAACGTTTAACGAACGATGTTCAAGTATAAGTTTTGACGAACAACGTTCAAGTATAAGTTTTAATCATGTATAAGTTTTACCGAACAATGTTCAAGTATAAGTTTTAACGAACAATGTTCAAGTCTATGTTTAACGAACAATATTCAAGTAACAAATTCAGTTAGGCTGCGGTAATTGATGATAAAAAGGCCGAGAAACGGGATGTTCACCAAGGAATAATTTCTTGGACCTACTGACAAGGGTGTCTGACAAAAGCGCCCATACCGTCAGCACACTCACCGCGTCCGACACATCCTATGGGCTCGCAAGTAGAGCAGCGGAGAGTCGACGTCTCAGGTGCCGGACTAGGGCCTCTTAAAAAGACGCAGCCCGAAGACGTGGTGAGACGCCGACGACCGGCTCCAGCGCCCTCCAGCGAACGCGCCTCCGGCAGGCGAGGCACTCGCGGAACTAGCAGCGCAAGCCTAGGTGGCACTCCATGGTTCCACGGCTGAGGCGGGACGTAATGGCGGCGATGACAGGCTGAACAGAGCTGAGACGTGTGTGCGTGGTTGGGTTAGAGAGGTGTCTGACGACCATTAAACAGTACGAGCTGACTACACGTTGGCATCGACATAAAAGGTTGCAATGAGGATGCCACCGACAGGACGTAGTCAAACACCCAAGGCTAATTTGCTTCTTTAGGAGATTTACATTCTATTATAGGATATTTTATACAAGACCTAGAAAGGTTGAGAAAGGGAATTAAGCCTAGATGAGGGAGGGAGAAGGCTTAGGCCAGATGAGGGAGGGGAAAACTTAAGCCTAGATGAGGGAGGGAAAAACTTAGGCCTAGATGAGGGAGGGGAAAACTTAGGCCTAGATGAGGGACGGACAAACTTAGGCCTAGATGAGGGAGGGGAAAACTTAGGCCTAGATGAGGAAGGAGGAAAACTTAGGCCTAGATGAGAGAGGGGGAAACTTAGGCTTAGATGAACAAGGGGGAAACTTAGGCCTATATCAGAGAGGGAGAAGGCTTAGGCCAGATGAGGGAAAGAGAAGGCTTAGGCCCAGAAGAAGGAGGGAGAAAGCTTAGGCCTAGGTTGGGGAGGGGGAGGGGTTAAGACTCACAAATGGCAGAGAAGGGGTTAAGTCTATTTGAGGACGGCAGAGGGGCTAAGTAGAGGGAGAAGAACCAAGACCTAAAAATGACACAAGAGAAAATTACACTAGGTCTTCATGCGCTGAGTGCTAGCGCTGAGACTCAAAATCATTACGCTATTGGATATGTTTGGATCACATCAAACGGCGAGTGTTAATGTTAATCAAAACCTGGATGCGTAGCTAAAATTACAACGTTCTTCTCCCTTACGCAATAGGGTAAGCGCTGTGCTATGAGCGAGGAGGAGTCAGGTTCAATATCCAATCACGGTGCGGAACATTTAGCGGCGAGTGCTGTTCCAATGACGATTGCAGAAAAAGAAGGAAGGGTGGAAACGATTAAAGGAAAAACCCTTCTACACTTGGAGCTTGCAAACTTTACTGCTCTGTAGATTTAGGACTGATAATTACTATTATTAATCACTGTAAAACGAAACAATCAATAAAAATGAAAACTCTTGTTTTTCCTTTTCACTTTTCTTTAAATTTGAACCTGAAAAATCAGTGTCATTGCAAGCACCATTGCAAAATGAAGCATTAACGAAAGACGAAAGTGTATGCGTTTTTCTTGCAGGTGTGCGTGACAAAACTCTGCAGCGTGCGGACAAGTCAGCTTTACGATGATATTAAAACTTTTCTAAACATTCTCGTAAGACGGTATTATCTTATGGTGTAAACAATAATTTTACAAGTTACATCATCAGATTCTAGAACACAGGACGCCTCACTGAAAAACTAAAAGACGGTACACTGTCAGATAATATCCCGCTAAATTGTGTGTTTTAAGTTGTGGAATAAATTAAGGGAAAGTAATGTAAGAAACATGATTAATCATTAGATAACAGGCCAATAGATGTTGGCTAATTTAGTGAGTGGTTAGAAGGAATGTGTCTTTTAAACAATTTTAAGCAATTTATAAAAGGAAAATATATCGCTTCCACCTACTCTGTAAATCGGCTTCCACCTGTTGGACTACTCAACTTTGAACAATAGAAAAATAATCATAATAATAGAAATTAAACATTATACTGTAGAATTTTGTTCACTCAAGCTATTGATCCTTAACCTCTGGCCTCTCTAACTAGATTAAAAACACTACTTAACGTGTGATATATTTGCTTCCGACTCCTAAGTTCATTTAAGTAGTTTATATTCAAGATGCTGATTGAACGTCTAATCAAAGAGCTCGTGAATGCTAATGATGCGATGCAACGTGATGATGATGTGCAATATTCGCATATCAGAAAGGTTGGTTGCGCTGCTCATTCGAGAATCATACAAAAATTTGGAGTCTGCCATAAAACAATCTAGCCTTGTTTCTGGGACAGATTTTAACTGGAATAACATCAGAGAGAAATATCATCGGCACAAAAGCTCAGCAAAAAGATCTGTACCGAGTTCCGATCGCTGAACTTGCCCAAATAGCGAAGAAGAATTGTGGATTGGAAGCCTATCAAAGTTGTAAATAGAATGCCTATCAAAATTGGGAATATTGTTGATGCCCGTAAAAATTTACCTGAATTTTTGTTTGATGGTGACGCACAGTATTTTGTTTCCTGATTCTACCAATTTTTATGAGATACGTTCAAGGAACTAAGTATTAATGCTATCTCTTTTATTGCAACACTTCTGTCTTTAGATGAGTGAGAGTGTTTGTTGGTATTCGCTGTGAGAGGGAATTTTGTAACTCTAAACTATACCGTGAGAGAGATATTTTTGTGACTAGAAGTCATGCCTTGAGATATGCAATTTTTTGACTAGAAGTCATGCTTTGAGAGAGGAAATTTTGTAACCAGAAATTATGCAAGACGTTCGTGCTGGAGGCTTGTTAAGTACCCAAGCGAAGAAGGGCTTTTGCTTAGAAGATGCGTTGAAAATAACCGTTTTCAGCTTAATAAATTTTGAAATTATTACCTGCTTTAGTTCTTCAGTGTGAGAAAATATTTCATGCCTTTGACCCCTGAACAACTGAGCAGAGTTGTAGAGTAGAGTGGAGTAAAAGTAACAATAATGACTCTGCGCTTCATTGCCAAACAAATGAAGCCCAAATAATCAACGTCGTACAGACGACCGCGTATGCACCTTAGGTCGACTTGGCCACTATACATACTACAGCTTTTCCAGTTCTAATAAGTTACAAGAACTTACGATATGAGCTGACTTACGACGATTAGACTACGTACGATGTCAATGGTTTGAAAACGCAGGCTCTGAAAAGCAGGTAAACACTACACTTCCCAGTGCAGGCGCACCTCATCTCTATGGTAATGGCCTGCTCTTCACCGTCGTAACTAGATTTCAGAAAACAAAGACCGCATTTTTGAAAAAATAAAGCCTTGTGCTTATGCCAAGTCTTTGTGCCAATTTCACGCTCCTGGAAAACAGGCCGTTTCACGTGTTTGGAATACATGCCGTTTTGCGCTACTGAAATACATGCCGTTTTACGCTACTGGAATACATGCCGTTCTACGCTGCTGGAATACATGCCGTTTTACGCTACTGGAATACATGCCGTTTTACGCTACTGGAATACATGCCGTTTTACGCTACTGGAATACATGCCGTTTTACGCTACTGGAATACATGCCGTTTTATGCTACTAGAATACATACCATTTCACGTGTCTGGAATGCATGCCGCTTTACTCTTCTGGAATACCTGGCATTTTGGTGAAGAGGGTTTTTATCACGCGTAAAATAAGAATCATGATTTCATTACAATAGATTCAGATAAAAGGCAAACTGATGACTTCAAGATTAACATGGAAAATACTAACTTTCAAATCGTTCAATACTTAATAACCTTTCAACCTCATTCAAGGTTTTTAAAGGCGCAATGTTAATTTCCAACAAATTTGATGAAATGTCAAGACCAAATGCATGACATTTGAATTTAAGTGAGAAAGACTAGTTTCTGTTTATAAACAAATTTATAAGTAGAATAGTTGGTCATATTTTTGTACATACAATTTTCAACGCAATTAGGACGATGTTTGAACATTCTTTTGTAGCTACCGTATCAAGTTGAGGTCAAGGGTCATTATCTTCTTATGCTAAGTTACGTAACCAATATAATTCTGTTATTGTCCGTAAAGTTTAATTAATTGGTTCTATGTTGAGATCCAGTGTCATAATCGTTTAATATTAATTTTTTTAAAATTTAAAATTGAAGAATTGTCGTTAAATTTGAATTATTTTGTACCTCGTTTAGATTCAGAGTCATTGTCTTTTAATATTGAGGTTCTTTTCCAGTTGTAATTTAATTATAACTCCTAAATTCAAATACTTTTGTTTTCGTAATATTTTTGCAACCTATTGATCATTGCCACGGTTGTTAATTGATTGTTTATTAAGTGTGAAATTTATTACATTATTATTTTTACCAGGGTTTTTCATAAATGTATTACAAAACATTTCAGTAAGATTAAGGAAGCAATTTTTGAGAATAGAAATTTATGGTCAAGTTTTGAGTCGAAAACAATATTAGAAAGTCCCAGCCTGGATAAGTTTTTGCCAGGTTATTGCACGTCAGCTTTTACCGTGAAATAAAAAATAAACGTTCTTTGTACATTACTAACACCAGAAAATAGAATTAAAATTGCGATTTTTGGGGAATCTAAGACGCAAAATAAAGAGAAGAACCAATGTAAAAGGGAACATGGGAACAATGTAAAAGGGAATGTTCCCTTTTCCATTGGTTCTTCTCTTTATTTAACACCAGAAAGTAACTAAAACCAGTCCATTTACACTGGACATTATTCCTGTATTATTCATACTAGGCGTCATTTATAGTAGACAAGAACAATTTATAAGGGGAAATTTGTACACAGATTTATCTCTTCAAAAATTTTCTCAAATTCCAATGCTGACAACAAGTCGAAGCTCGGCAAGTTCTACTAAAGCTGCCAAGACCTTAAGAGTTTCTCTTATCATTCGAGAAACTCAAATTCTGCAGCCCTGATGAAGCTCTACTAGCGAGTGCACAACGCACGGGTTAACACGTTTACTGAGATGGGTTAAACTGAAGTTCAATGTTTAATCCAAATTCAAAATCAGTTGTATTAAACAATTTTGAAAATATAAAAATGAACTGTATCGTGACTTTATTTACCTTTGCTTAAGTATTTATAAGAACTAAATATGTGACTACTGGTCTGTCAGCAGCATTATGGATATTTTCTCCGCGTCCACCGGCGGCTCACGTCGCGGTCAACGTTTTAATGCTGAAATGCTGAAGCATATCTACTCTATCAAAGATAATGGTGCATTTGAGAAATGTTATTTACTCATGATATAACTATTTTGCTTACCTTATGTCTTGAATAGCTATTAAATAAAATATTCAAGTGCAAGTTCATCCTGCTTTCGATTCATTTGAGTTGTGTTAACTTTTGAATAAATGCAACCAATGCAAATAAAATGGGACCCAAAAGCATTAACAGTAACAGTAATTCAAACATCCACTTTCGAGAGCGTGATTGAGTTCCTGAAGACTAACCAAGCAAATAAATTACAGCCAATACAAATAAAACGCGATCCCAAAACAGCAACTTGCATTAGTATTCATACATCCCCGTTCTACCTGAAGACCAACCAAGCAAACCATCAGCAAACACCTTGTTAGCGTGTAGAAGGATCCCACGTTGCATATAGTGGCGAGGTGACTTTTCATCTGCACACTATGGACGCAGGTCACTCGAATGCACTGCCAGTGGCGGCAAACAAGAGCAGGTGCCGCATGTCCGAGTGTC
The DNA here is from genome assembly GCA_014220935.1 of Platorchestia sp. MABIK. Taxonomy (NCBI): domain Eukaryota; kingdom Metazoa; phylum Arthropoda; class Malacostraca; order Amphipoda; family Talitridae; genus Platorchestia; species Platorchestia sp. MABIK. Next base: position 81,250 of record JACJUY010003172.1, on the reverse strand, counting down.
GGGGGCCCGATCTCTGCAAATAGAATAATGACAATGTCAACAATAGAGAGGAGGGCAGCACATTTTCCAGACGCTAGAGATCATGGCGCTGGTCATGGAATAATGCTCCGCTAGAGGGAGAACGCATCAGGGTCTCTGATAAAGCGCCAATCGTCATTGTCGATGTAGTGATTGGTTTCTGATTATTTCTAACACGCAACAGGTGTATCATAAAATGCTTTGCCTCCTCTAATGATTTCCCTAATGTTTCAAGCTAGCTCCTTTCTGTTTATGAATGTTCATTTGGCTTAAGTGTCTTCTTACTTTTAGCCTGAAATATTCGAGAATGGCAACAATTCTTCAAGATATTTAGGAGGTAGTAAAATCAAGCTTCTTAGGTTGTCGCTTTCAGCATTTAGTTCAACTTTTCCTGATGAATAACGCGTAAATATAAATTCCGGACTATGTCATGTTTTACTGCAGACCCGGTAAAAGTCAGACCCAAATACGCATTTTCGTACACTTTGACTGCCAGTTGAATATGGTCGTACACTTTGACTGCCAATTGAATATGGTCGTATATTTTGACTGCCAGTTGAATATGGTCGTACACTTTGACTGCCAGTTGAATGTGCCCAAGCAACTTTGTGGAAAAGTTCACCTTTACCATGTTTGAAGAAATCTATGAACTATTAATAATGAAAAACTTACGTCAACGAGTTCATGCAGGTTTTGAGTTCTAAAATTTTGTAAAGTTTCGTATATTCATTGTGATGTTTGCCTCTTTTTAGTTTTCAATCCACGTCAGCGATGAGTAAGAACTTAATTCCAAAATCAGTCAAAAAGTTTTCTAATCGAAAAGGTCAGTTTTCAACTCCGAAAAAATTTCAGTTTTCGAAATACTGATGTCTAGATTGATGAATAATCTTTTTCATTGAAGCAGTAGAAAAATATCAAATAGTGACCTACCTTTAGTACTTAGCAAAGCATTAATTAAGTATTGATTGATCTCAGCTCACGTAATATCTACGGCATAGGGTTGCATTTCAACACTTCAAGGTTATTTTACACCTGATTAAAAGCTTGGAGAATATTTTGCATGTTTGGTTGTGTCAAATGCATTGTCCCATATAAATTGAGTTAGTAAAAGTCTTTGTTTTCCAGCTAAGCATTTACCAATAATCAATATTTGTTTTTATTGATGGATCATATTTATTTTTCAATTTAGAAAACAGGTGAAATGCTACTCAAAACTCACTGGAACTAAATGCCCTGTAGAAATTCAAATCGACTAATCGTAATTGGCCAAATTCTGACTGAGGAATTTTAAAATCGGTGCAAGCCTACACTTATTTGATTAAAAACTTCATCCAGTCTGTTCCTACTTTCCAGGACTCGGATGTCCTCTTTTCCTTTGACTCATGGAAGGACAATGCGCCACAGAAGGATCAATATTTCCAGCCTCAAAAGACTGAAATATGTGAACAATTTGCAGTCCCGCGCTGAGGCTTCAGGCCACGAGGAGGACACATGAGTTAGCACTCATTTTGAACTCTCTTCCTCGTCACAGGGAGTGTGTGAGTGGCAAGGCGTAGTCGTTGACTGGAGCACCGTCCTTAGTTCCTTCATTAAGTGTAATTGTGCACTCAATCAACGCCAGTCTCGCCATGCAGGTACATTCTTTGCTGCCTCCGTCGCAGCACCGTCTGATGGACGCTCTTCTCTCTGTTGTTCATTAATGAAAAACGCGTCAGACCATTCATTTGTGTTGTTGATTGAACGCTGTTAACGATGAAATGGTTCCGGATGCATAGCGTTGATTTGTGTCGTCCCTTGAAGCCAATCTCGATGAAAACGTGGAAAGAGGGAAACCTAAGAAATTGATTGTGCAACACGTTCATTTTTAGTTATTGACGATTTCCTAAGCCTATTTGAACGCTCAGGAGACCTAACGCTTAGTAATCCTTCAGTTTTAAAATCCAATTTAAGTTTCAAAATCAAATGCATCAATGCCGGAGTAATTTGAAGATCTATGTTTCTCGCTGCACAAAATAGTGTAGCACGAACAGCTATTTTTGTTGCCTCTACTTTCTAGCTCTTCATGAACGATCTTTGCACATCTACAGAGCAAATTGAATACATGCTCGTAAAAGTTATTTTTGTTGCCTCTTCTTTCTAGCTCTTCACGAACGATCTTCGCACATGTCCAGAGCGAGTTTAATGCACGCATGTATAAGCAAGGACCATTCTGTGTTGACAAAGCGCAAGTTTGATGGCGTCGGTTGCGACTGATGTTCCCGAGCGCATCTCAGCAAAATGTTATATGGATGCCACGAACGCGCTGAGCGGCATCATGGGATCAGGTCACGGCTTCAGAGGCTTCAAGATTAAAGGAATTAATTACAGACAACGCAGTTACCCGCTGCCAGGTCTCGTACTTCCCTGCTTCCTTATTCCTTTGGACACAAATTAAATCCAAGACCCGGATTCACAAGGCAAGTCGTCCAACTTCTGTTTAAGGTTTAAACTTTGTCTCGCAGCTCTCAGGCGCTTGACATGCTCTGAGTCTTGGGATAATTTCAGAATTATTGCTGAGTATTTCGCATGTTATTCTGCACAGAGATGCGGAATTTCTTGCTGCACAGCAGCGTCAGGGCAATTCTGGTCTAGAGCTGCGAGAAATTTTACTGCAGAGACACGTGGGTGAAATTACAGTTTAAAGCTGCAGAAAATTTTGCTGCGGTCACGTGAGCAAAATTTTATTGCAGAGCTGCCCCAAATTCTACGGCAGAACTGCCTGAAATTCTGCGGCTGAGCTGCTTGAAATTCTGCGGCTGAGCTGCCTGAAATTCTGCGGCTGAGCTGCCTGAGATTCTGCGGCTGAGCTGCCTGAGATTCTGCGGCTGAGCTGCCTGAAATTCTGCTGCTGAGCTGCCTGAAATTCTACGGCAGAGCTGCCTGAAATTCTACGGCAGAGCTGCCTAAAATTCTACGGTAGAGCTTCCTGAAATTCTACGGCAGAGCTGCCTGAAATTCTGCGGTTGAGCTGTCTGAAATTCGTCAGAGGAGCTACATGGAATTCGGTCTCAGATCTATGTGGAATTTTACCTGTATTTCAAAAAAATTAACCTGAAAAGCCATGCTAGAATTTAGCTGAGATATTCTGTGAGTGATATACTAGATTTACGTGACATATGATAAAATTATGTTCAATCTGTACCTCGTGTTTTGACTCACTTGTTTAATAAGGCTTCAGGATTTGCCCTTCAGGGAAAAATGTCTTGCGGGTTTATTTTTGGCCGGTAAACTTTCCGTGTCTTGGAATTATCAAACACAAACTCTCCTGATCAATACTTGGACAACTAGGATCTTTTCCAGATAAGCCCCGCCACTAATGCAACACATAAGTTCACGCACTTGTAACTTTCGAAATGATGCACCTATCGACTTCAAATTAGTCTCAAGCGAAAGATTAAAACATTCTTGCGTGTGAGGGTAATTTGAAGTCGATAGGTACATTATTTCAAAAGTTGCAAGTGGGTGAACTTATTTGTTGCATTAGTGGCGGGGCTTGTGTGGAAAAGATAAGGCTTCATGCAGCAGAGACACGATCTGTTCAGAAACAAATTCTCGGACAAATGAAAAGATGTAAGGAAAATAAATTCATGTAATATAAATAATACTAAAGGCACTCCATGGTCTTTGAATAAAAATTTAGGCATCATAAACTGGCTCAATTTTTTCAGCAATATGAAAAGTAACTTTGAAGTATTTACTTTCTAGTTCACTAAGGAAAACAAATTGAGTTTCATTTTGATGCCCAAAAAAGCCATGAAGAAAGATCGCTGAACACAGAAAGAAACCCTAAACTTCAAACTATTTAGCTGCTTAAGGGCCAAATTTTCAAACATTTTAATAAAAATTTAAAAGCGAAGAAAATGCTAATAAAACTAGTTTTCTTCGCTTTTAAATTTCTATTAGCATTGCGATTCAAGCAAAGTGATAAATTTTTCAAACATTTTACGTTGTCGTAGCGGTAGCCAGCAGCAAAAGTTCGTCAGCCAACTTGACGGCTTCAAACGATGCTTTCCCTAACCGAAATTCTCTAACTTGAGAATTTGCAACACACAGTATTTGGCAACCATTCGGAATTAACATGTACAATATGCAATAATTTTATTTTAAAAAGCTTAAACCATAGGTTTTGGACAGAAAAAAGCCCATAGCGTAACCAATTCGACAGATGAATACTAGCAGCCGGCTGTACTGTTATGACGTCATGATGGACTTTTAAAGTCCGGCCCCAGGAATGCAAGTTACTTCACATTTCCTAAGACTTTTAAGTACTTTCCATAGAGGTCGTAGGTGTTTTTTGTCTGGGAGATCTTCAGCCAATTACTTAATTCAAGGACCATTTGTGCAGTAGATCATTGATGCACTTGTCAACGGGTCAAGCTGCCACCTTTACCTCATCCCAGGCACCTAAGGGACTGCTTTAGCTCTTCTGTATTCCTGCCAGCCAACCTCCAGCAACACCTCATCGTGGAGAAGCAATTCTGCCTCTAACTTCTCGAAATTTTCTGGGAACGAATGCCGACGCTATTCGTGTTTCAACTACGCTTCATACTAGAAGACGACGAATGTGAAACTTAGCCTCCGTGTCCTCTGGGCTTTGTGCCTACATAACCTTCGTGCTTTTGCGGCTTTGTGCCTCCGTACTTTCTGTGCCATCGTGGCTTCTTGCCATTATACCTTCCAGCCTTCGTACCTTGATGCTTCTGCTCACGATGTCTTTGGTTTTTGCGAAAAAATTCACCGACTTCATGTTGGATTAAATCCTATTTTTCAAAAATGCGTTCAATTCTCGGCTAAACGCACGTATTCTGAGGTTGAGATACGGATTCCTCTAGACGCCAGGCGAATAACTTTGAATTTCGTCATTCAATTTGGCTTCTACAGAGCTCACCCACGTAGAGTTCAGGCGGCCCATTGAATGCGACGTTCTTTTGAATAAAGAATTGCTCTGAAATATTTCAGCAAGGATCGCCGTATTATATTGACTGGCCTGGAAACGAGTCTTGAAATTGGAGGAAGATGAAAAAGGAATGCCAATTTCAATATCAATGTAACGTTTCCGTTAACAGCCTCGACGATCTCGCATTGGAAAAAGTTCAACACCCACACTGGAGGCTTATCATCAATGTTTTTGTTGAATACGAGGAGCGTTTCATCCGCTGAATGTTAAACATGTTCATAAAATTCGATAGAAAATCTCCGAATCGTCAATAGGAAGAAGAGGACAAAGAACGCCGTGTAACAAAGAACACATTATCTTCATTCTACGAAGGTTGGAAAATTCGAATACTTAATCAAAACAAAATGTAAGCACGATACAGTTAATGTTTGCCATCTCCAAAGTTGCCAAAAAGAATTGATTTTAAATGTGAATGAATATTGAACTTCAGCTTAACCTGCCATGGTCATCGTGTTAAGTGGCGCATTTTGTTGTGGTGGACGAGACATCACGACGACCAGCTATGGTGTGATCTACAGATGTACTCTATGTTTACCGATTCCTTTCTAAACAAAGGAGGATTATTGGTGATGGTGCAGCTCTAGGAGAAGCTGTTTATCGTCGCTGGAGTCGGAGGCCACAAGAATTGATAGGCGGGGACGCCATTTATTCGAGTAGCGCAGATTTGTAGTCATGACTGCTTACCTCACACACCTGGTGACTGCCGCTCTGCAGTCATGACTGCCTACCTCACACACCTGGTGACTGCCGCTCTGCAGTCATGACTGCTTACCTCACACACCTGGTGACTGCCGCTCTGCAGTCATGACTGCCTACCTCACACACCTGGTGACTGCCGCTCTGCAGTCATGACTGCCTACCTCACACACCTGGTGACTGCCGCTCTGCAGTCATGACTGCCTACCTCACACGCCTGGTGACTGCCGCTCTGCAGTCATGACTGCCTACCTCACACACCTGGTGACTACCAAGGTGAGCAGAACTGCTCACCACAGCGGCAGTGCCGGCGGCTGCGCAGCCACGTAAACGTGAGTGACGTAGCAATTATTATTCGTGTCCAGCATAAAGTTTCGCCTCAAAGAACAAGTTCACTTTTTATTTCAAACCAAATGTGAAACCTCGATTTATCCACCATCTATATTTATTAAGTCTCATCCCAGGAGACAAGTCGAGAGTTGCCTGTAGACAACATTCAACAAGTAGAACATTTTCAACAAGTAAACTACAATCAACAACACCAACACAGCACTCCACAAGTAGACAGATCTACCCACCAACACCCTACAAGTAGACAGGTCTACCCACTAACACCCCACAAGTAGACAGATCTACCCATCAACACCCCACAAGTAGACAGGTCTACCCACCAACACCCCACAAGTAGATAGGTCTACCCACCAACACCCCACAAGTAGACAGATCTACCCACCAACACCCCACAAGTAGACAGATCTACCCACCAACACCCCACAAGTAAACAGATCTACCCGCCAACACTCCACAAGTAAACAGATCTACCCACCAACACTCCACAAGTAAACAGATCTACACACCAACACCCCACAAGTAGACAGATCTACCCACCAATACCCCACAAGTAAACAGATCTACACACCAACTTTGCCGTCGTCTTCTGTCACCAGCAGCCTCACGTACGGGTCCCCGTCACTTACCACCTTGCACGTCGTACACGACATCGTGTACCACATGACTCACGCCAAATCGTACACTTCTAACTGAAAATAACTTAATTTTTATGATAAATTATTGACGCCAAGTCTTACGTTTTCAAGCTAGAATTGACGTATTTTTAAAGAGAAATAAAGTAAAGTTTGCAAACTAAAACTATAGTAGTCACCAACACACACCACACGTGTCCTGCACCTGTACGAGAGGACATCAGGAAACTTTCATCTACCAGGTAGACTAGACACGGTAGAGTGAACGTCTACTCCTAGTGTCAACCAGTTTACACGTTGACTGTGACGGGCTAAAGTAAAGTTCTATATTCAACTCAAATTTAAAGTCACAAGTGGTTCAAAATTTTATATAAGCAAACATTAACTGGATATATTGAATACAATTATTTTAAAAGATTGTCGAAAATTTTTAAACCGACCCATCGATGGGAACGTTGGGCACAATGCATAGGGGGTGCCAAAAACTGATTGTAAGAAACTTTTGGCCTCCCTTTACCGCAACAAAGATATTCAAAGAGAGGAAGGATAAAACACCATTACCATGGAGAAAAGGGAACGCGGAATCTATGCGCAAGATGCCTAAATACAGTAAGCTAAGAAAGAAGTTCATGAAACAAGATGAAAGTTGGAGAGGAAAGTTGTAGGTGCTGAAAAACAGGACAGCAGTGAACCGAAAAAGTTAGCCTAACACAACAAAAAAACATTTGATTTCAACAAAAAAGAAGGCATTTCTAACTCTCAGCCCGGGACCTCACATTTTCCTCCTGGAAGCGCAAATTCCCACCCAAAAATTGAGGATAGGATTTCTCGAAAAACCGAGCTTGGAGAATCCATGAGGAGCGACACGTCCACAGGCCCACCGTGCCCCCCCCTGAGTGATACTTGTGGCCAGCGCCGCGCCGCAGCCATGTGAACTAAGCAGTTTTGCATTGACTTCATTTATGGAAATTTCCCCCTAGGTACAGTTTAGTTCGACCTTCAATTTAGTAGGTTTACCTTTACTTCGCCACCATTCCGCGGTTTTCTAATTAATCAAACAGCTTTGGGTTTTCGCGTGTAGTCTGACTGTACCTCTCGGAAGTTCGGTCCTGCAGTTCTCGTGACTTGAAACGAGCGGTGCCAAGTGCCAACTGCCAGTCCTTGCGGACTCCTTCTACGCGACGGTGATCTGTTGCGTTGCGTTGCTAACGCTGCATCGGTGTACTAGACCGGCTTCTCGTGGTTCTCAACTTCCTACTTTTTATCCCTTCATTTTCGTTTCATACTTGACATTTCTCCTTGAACTTAATCTTTATAAGAGATTGGTCCTTGTGGCATCTGCCCATTGAATTGCTTGAACCAGAGCCGAAGACTCTAAAACTTGTATCGGTGAAAACCGTATTCCTTTCGGAGGCACTGAAATTACCAACCCTTAACGTTAATATAATATAACTCTTTTTGACCAATATCTACTTCTATAATCTCTGACATCTGAATCCGAGAACCGAAACATCTGCTGCTTCCTAGCACCATTTGTTTTGGTTAAGACAATGCTCTGGTGGTGATAGGCTCAAATACTGACATATCACCTTGTTTTGCAATATTGACATATTGTTTCATAGCCCCCGACTCGCTGCATTCGTGAAATTAATTTTCTCAATTTCTGCGTGCAGTAAACCTGAGCTGTCTTATCAACCGTAACTCGTCCAGCGCCCTGCCCGTCTGTGGGCCATCTACGGCGACGCTTACGTGTGTGAGGTGCGCTGGTTCAGTGTCTAACTTTTGAGATCACGTGGTGTGAATTTAAAATTGGTATAACTTCCTTTCGCTATGAGCGCTTGAAGCAGTGGCTATAAACTAAGATCGCTTCTCCTTAAAGCAATTTTAATCAATCGAATTTTCTCATTTAGGAGTTGAGACCTCGCTGTGGGCTGCCGCGCCTCCTGGGGCTGCTGATGACTCTGCGTGCCCAGCTCGTTTTCCTTTGTTCACCACAACTTAAACATTGACACATCGTCAATGTGAAGTTAGCTAGGAATTACCTCGCACCCAGTTATCCGTGTCAGCTTGCCGCTGCGAGAGCCTACAAAATAAGGTGTAACACTTTATTCATCTGCACGGGCATTTTTAGTAAGCTTGGCACAGTGTGTTTATATGCCTAACAATTCTTGAAATGGTCAATGACCTGTCATATTATTGAAAGTTAAAATCTTTAATCTTGTTAAGCTTCAGTCTTACTGAATGCTGCCTAAACCTTAATTATTCGTTGCCGGCTCGGTAAAACGGCGTGTGTTTGTAACCTTGAGTTGTTTTGTTCACTGCCTTTGGTAGAATATGTAAAATTACACAATAGCGTCCTGCTAATATTCGCATGAGGCGCTGAGTATTTAACAATGCTGTGTGCGTACCTGCAATGTTCATTGAAGGAACTTTGATTCCTTGACGTTTCAATAAATGAGGTGCTACGTCTCTTTTTGATTTACCTGTGCGGCTATCAGTGTGCTAGGACTTGAAATAATGACTAGGGATTGCCCAATGAAAATAATCCACTCATTCCTTTGGCAGAGCAAGCCATGAAATTTCTGAATTCTGAAAATTCACAATGAAATTTTATGTTGCGAAGTTACCACCATTAAAATAGCTCTAGTGCTCACGGCCCCTTGATAATAGTACGAAAAAGCTCTAATAATGGAGAAAAGCTTCCAAAAACTATGGAGGATGAGTGCATAAAACAGGCAATAATGAAAGCAACAATTTCTTGAACCTTTATACATATACAAGACGTGCCTACGTCACAAATGATCACACAACGCAGCGATTTTAACACATGAAAAGTCTAAATTTTGCGACCTTCAAGTCAGGAAGCTTGGATATCTTTCGAGAGCCTAGATTTTAGTTTTCTAATACAATTTCAGAACAAAATACAGTCAAAATCTAGCATTATTCTGTGTTTTCAAATCACTTTGAACCCAAATTTCATTGAATTTAAACACCTTAACTTCAAAATTTGGGAAAAATAAATCCTGTAAATCGACGTTCTCATTACAAGCTCGAAATGACACGCATGCCCAATGGACGCTTGATTAAACTGACGCTTGATTAAACTGAAGATGCTCAGATGGCAGGTAAATACAGGTACAAGGAACGTTCGAATTATTCACACGTCCAGCAAATTGAAGACGCTCACGTCGTAGTCACCAGGCAGGTACCTCCTGTTCATGCTGGTCTCCCCTCCCTTCTCCAACACCTGCATAGCCTTGACGAAGTGCGCCATCTTGGGCTTCACAACTAGGTACCGACCCTCCCCCTTCCCGTAGCTGGTGGACTGGAGCATACTTTCCTAACTATCTGGTGCATGTACGCCCTTTGTTCCTAGCTGAACACCGACGGGAACACCAGTTCTTCCATTCCGTGGTGACGTTTGTGTAATCCCGCGTGAAGTTTTTGAGAAGCGTGTTCACTTTGTGCCTGAAGTCGCCGCTCACTCCCATGGTGGACACGTTGGAGTACCCGAGCCCTGCTCTGCGGTCCAACATGTTTACTACTTCAGGGTCCACACGGCCTGTCTCATTCTTGCCCAGTCACCCTCCTGTCCAACCCATCAGCTGCAGCAGCTTGCTGCTCACGTTGTCCTTTGCGATCTGTTCTATTTTCTCATTCGTGTAGCCCTCCATGCCCAGAAGGCTTCCGTCAGTCTCAACGTTGGTTTCTCGACAGTCGGAATTCAGGACAAGAAGAGGACAGCGCTTCACGAGAACTTTCAATGCTTTTTTTGCAAGCTTCTGTTTCAAGTCTTGGGAGGTCCCCCCAGAGGCAGCCTGGCAACTTCCGTGTTTTTGAAGTACGCAGCCATGAAGCCAGCGCTCTGGTTCTCTTCCACCTTGTAGTCTCCGTTTTGGAAAAAGTTATTCAAGACTTCAACCTCTCGTTTCTGTCTGTTGTGCAATTTTACACAGATTAGCCCATAAAAAGGACTATTTTCATCAGCTAAACTGGCCCTTGATACATTTCTTTGCAGTCTAGATAAGCCAATACTGATGTTGTCTGTCAATGCTGTGGACCGTGCAATTGTAGAGCGGTCGGCAGCTCTACAAGTGCAGAGATGCAGTTGAGAGACTTTCATCTTAGATCAAAAAGATTTGTTAAATGATTTTGATTTTAATTTAATTTAATTAATTTAATGCAAGTCTCTCAATTGCATCACTGGTAATAAATGCTGGCCTGTCTCTAGTAGAAGAATTTGAATCCATGTCTATTGTTGAGTTCAATTTGTTTTTCAATTTAGTGTCATTTGGAAGAACATCCAAAACTTCAACCTCACTGGAGTCTTGACTTTGTTCAGCCCCTAGAGCCAAGAGGCTTTTTTCTTTTCTTCCTTGGTGAACCATTACCAAGCAAATATCTTCAGAGGACTTTCTCTTGAAGGAAACCTCTTCCACCACCTCACATCCAGGCTCCAAAACAGCACCTTTCTTCTTCTTTTTCTTCACAGTAGGTATTTCCCATGCAGCAGTATCCTCAACAACTTCACACACATTATCATCATAAGCCATAACCCCCCTGACATTTCTTGACCCCCAAACCCTCCTCATTCTGGGTGCCCAAAGTCGTAGTCGCATCAGACCTCCTGATCTTGGCGACGGCAGCGCCCGAGGCCTTCACGAAGGTGCTCATGAGCTTGCCAGCCCTCACTGCCTGTAGGAGCTGCCAAGGCCCTGACTCAGGACTTGGATCCTCTTGGCAACACTGGCTGGGTATCGGCAGCCTAGCAGCTGCATGTTCACGTACACCTGGCAACACGTACACCTGGCATTGATAATGTAGGCAGCATGTTCACCTACACCTAGTATTGATAATGTGGGCGTACACCTGGTATTGATAATGTGGGCTGCATGTTCACGTACACCTGGTATTGATAATATGGGCTGCATGTTCACGCACACCTGGTATTGATAATGTAGGCAGTATGTTCATGAACACCTGGCAACACATCAACTTAACTTTACTTTACTGCACACAGTCATTGATTGTGCTGGCTGCAAAATTTTTCAATAATCAGATAATTCCAACACTAAAACTGGTGCGTTTTGAAAATGTACATTGTTATTGCTTGTGCAGGAAGCAAAATGTTTCAATAATCAATTAATTGTGCCCATCAAATTTGACTTAGTGAATGCAGTTGTGTGAATGACAATGGCTTAGCCCCATTCTGAAGACTGGAGCAACTGCAGTGGAGAGCAGATCTCCCTTAGCTACCACCAGCTCGTAATCATTCCCGATTGCCGTGCCTTGTCTCCACTTCTAGTTCTACAAACTGCTCATCATTACTGCATAACGTTAGGCTACAAATGCAAAGCATATGTGTTAAGTGAAGTTATATCACACAACCAAGCATAATTTGCAACAGGAAATAAGGTACATAATTTGCATGAAGTGTTACAATTTAAATATTGAAATCTATTATGCGCAACAGTAAATAGGGCACATCACTAACACCAATTAAGTTTCACAATATCAGTATTGAGACTCACACTCGCAAGGAACACCAGTTCATCTTCCTCGATTTCTTCCTTATGTGCCAGAATAAATTCCTCCTTGAGCTGCCAGTGCTCCAGCGGCTCAAACGGCGCACTGTAGACCTCGTGATCCCAGTCACAAGCCATCGTCTCACCTCCTCAAGCCTGAAAGTTTGCATTCAGCTCAAATAACTTATCCATCACAGTGGCTTACACTGATTTTCAATTTTCAACTTAAATTTAAAGTCAAGTGTAGTACAGTACCTTTAAAAAAGCAAATATTAACTGGATTGTGTCTTCATTTGTCATTTAGGCCTTTGAACACTTTGAGATTGTGACTACTGGTTGGTCAACAGAATTATGAAAATTCCCTCCGTGTACACTAGCGGCACACGTTGCGACCATCTCATTCGAATAAAACTTAAGCAGGAATTGGCAATCCAGTGACCAAGTAATTGGTTGAGTTGCAGCCCAACAAATACCAACAGTCATCATTTGATGTATATTTCTGTTAAAAAAATTACCACACGAAAGTTTAGAGCTCTTTACAGCTAGAAAACTTCAGAGGTCATCATTTGACGTTGACTTGAGCAAACGTAAATTTCCATGGAAATGACATGGAAATTTACAGCACCTTGCAAATAGGAAACTTCAGCAGCGATCACTTGGTCTTTGGTGCTGCAAAAATTAACAACATCCGAGTTTTTATGTGCTCTTTACATCGAAGATAACTTAAAACAAACTGGTCACGCGTAAGTTCACGGCTGATTACGAAAGGGAAACCCGGGTACTGCACGCACTTCTGCATCAAACTTGGAACACTCTTGCTTATTTACACAGGAAAAATTAGTCACTTTGAAACATAATGATTTGAATGCCTAGAAGCTCAAGCTATGTTACCATTCCATGTTTAATATTGAAACAATTATGTTGGGTTTGAGGAAAAACAAGCACAGTAAACAATATAACAAAAGTAACATATGTTCCTCAAAATTAAATCAGTTATGTAGTATATAAAAAGCTGTTTTTGTATTTTTATCTTTTATCTGCTTCACTATTACTAGCACATTTAATTTTGTCCAGCAAGGAGTGCTGTTAAAATTCCTACATCACAACCACTGTCACTAACTTTGCACTGGCATCAAGTCATCACCAGTAAGAGAGTAAAGAAAGAACTACAACTAAGCTAGTTTGCAACGACACATTAAGATACAACTTGACAGCAAGTACGTACAATAGAGTATGTCCCACAAAAATCAAAACTAAGTATTTATTTTCCCGTCTCAGTAATACCATCACAATCAGTAATACCTTTTCTATAGGATAATTTTCAAGGGGAATTTTTTAGAAACTAAATGTTAATAGTAATCTTATGATGGTATTACTCATCCAGGAAAATGAAATCTAGGTTCGGGTTTTTGTGGGACATACTGTATTTACATATATTGTGGGACATACTGTATATATATACATTTTGTGGGACATACTGTATACATATATTTTGTGTGACACACTGTAAATACATTTTGTGCGCCATACTGTACGTATTTATTTTATGGGACGAAATGTACATATATTTTGTGGGAAGTACTGTTTATGTATTTGGTGGGACATAATGTATATAGATTTTGTGGTACATACTGTATATAATTTTGTGGGACAAACTATATATACATTTTGTGGGACCTACTGTACACATATATTTTATGGGACATACCTTACACATATATTTTATGGGACATTCCTTACTCATGTATTTTGTGGGACGTACTGTATTTATATTTTGTATACATACTGTACACATATATTTTATGGGACATACTGTACACATGTATTTTATCGGACGTACTGTAAACATTTTTTGGGACGTACTGTATATTAGAGCTACTTGTATGAGGAAATTTAGAAATCCACCTTCATGGTAAGTAAATTCAAGTTTTACTTTAATCATTTTGTTTTATCAGCAGATTAGATATAAAAGGCTAGCATGTAACAACTTTAAAATCAGAATTAGGTAACCATGCATATTCAAAGTGGGCATTTCAATAACAAAAAAATACATAAACATAGCCAGCAGCACCAAAAAGGCTCATCTGTTACAGCCTCAGAATTTTTACAAAATAATGTAAGACACTCATTTTAACATTTATCAATATCAATTTTAGAAAAAAATTCAAGAAAGAATAAAAATAATCTGTGAAAATTTCACAAAGTATTCCATGAAAATAATAGGCAATAAAATGAAGCAACCTAAAAATTCCATGAAAGTAGGCAAAATTGCGTATTTGAATTGAATCTTGAAAAATCAATAAACACCAGAGAGGAGTCATTTTCCAGGGTTAATTTAATAGAATTCGAATAGTAAGAAATAAGTTGAAACACTTTTCACTAGCATTGAGAGTGGAGGATTCAATAAGCAGCTCCTTGAAATTCTTGAACTGAATGATACTTTCAACATTCAACAAAATTGTTGAAAGTTTCAACTACATTCAACAATGGCATACTCTTCTAAGCAAATCAACATTAGGAACTGCTAAGAAATTTCATAAGTAAAAAAAGCGAACAGTTTATTTCTAATAAAGAACATAAATTTAACGTGTGACAATGATTCTTATTAAAATATACTAGCATTCAAGCATTAGTAGGTTCAAAGACTAGTTCATTTTTGAAACAATCAATGATGAAACAGCTTACAAAAATGTTTTATATTTTATTCGTTATGAAAAACAGTATGAAAAATCACATATAATTTCAAAACATAATATTTAAAATGGTTTATAGAATGTTCAGCTTTTCCCCCACAATCAAAATTCATAAATTCAAATTTTTTAAATTTATTTTTTCTCATCTTTTTTTAATTTTATTTTTATACGTTGATCCGATCCGACAAAAAGTCTCTGTATTCTAAATTCTACTTTTAAGCTAACTTATATTTAAAATCAAATAATCTTCACGAAAAATTAATTTCTTTTGTTCAACTTGAACTTGAAGTTGAGGGCCGACACCGTCGGGGCCTTTTTAACGGCCTACAATTCCCTCTGCAATACTCACAATATTCACACAAAGGGGTTCAGCGCCTGTGTACCAGACTTGTGCAACAAACTACTCAGGATCCACCGATCTTTGTCACAAGCTGTCATTGACGGCATCACTGGGATAACCAGTACGTCAAAACACCATCACCAGACATGGCGGGTCATTACAGCCCATTCTACGTAACTGGCTCATTCCAGTCACTGTCTTTCAATCCAGGCACGTACAAGAAAAACTTTCATAGCGTCAACGATACTCAAATTACACTCCTGATCCAATTCAACAATGTAGCTCATGCCACAATCATCTTCAGCATATCTGGCATACCACTCATTCTCTCCAAACTGCTCAAACACCACATTCAAGAAACTTTCTCTCTCTTGCTCATACTCACTACATTCTAGCACAAAATGATCAATTGTTTTCTCCACTCCACTATCACACTGCTGACATAATCTATTATTATTCTCATTCTACCTCCATGTGCGTCTATTCACGCTCTTTGACTTACACCTCACAGCAAACAAGAGTTTACTCCCAAAACTACCATCATAGAACATCTCACACTTAAGTACTTCCTTTCGCACACACCAGATTAGTGAATGCTTCTGCGTCATGCTGAGCTTCCACTTATTCAATCCATACTCTTTTGCCTGCCGCTCAATTTCTTTTTTCCACATCTTACAGTCCCACTCTGTTCCTTCGCCTCCTACATCCATCACAAGCCAGTCATCCACAGGTCTCCCAATTCTTACACGAATAATCTTTTGCATACTTAGTTTCCTTGCATGACCCCAACATACTTCCTCCCAATAGCTTACGCTCAGATTCCATTCAAAAATTTGTTTGCCCACCTGATATTCTGCATTCTCTCAATAATTGTGTATGAGCTCGGTGACGTTCACTGCGTTTTTGTATTTAGCCTGTCTTGCGAGCTGTGTATTTTTAATGCATTCACCTGACTACAGTTACACAATGCTTCAATCTCTAAAATTATTTAATCTCTTGAAAAGATGAATACATTTTTTTTGAAACTATGAATAAATTTATTGGTTGAAACTCTGAGTAGATTTATTTGTTGAAACTCTGAATAGACTTGAATGTTGAAACACTGAACAGATTTATTCGTTTGAACTCTGAAAAGATTTATCGGTCACAAATTTGAATACATATACCGGAAAAATTTCAAATGAATTTATTTGTCAATACTCTTAATTGATTTTCATGCTAAAACTCTTAATAGATTTGTTTGCTAAATTCCTAAGTAGATGTTTTGATTAAACTCTGAGTAAATTATTTTGAAACTCTAACTAGATGTATTCGGTTAAAATGACATTCGATTTATTTTTCGAATTTTGAATAGATTTATTATTTAAAACTCTCAAAAGATTTATGAGTTAACCATCGAAAAGTATTTGTTAGTTAACACTCAAAATAGATATTCTTGGTTAACCCGAAATCAATTTATCTGTTGCAACTCACATCGGATGCATTTTTAAAACCTGAATAAGTATCGTTAGGGACATTGACTGCATGTTATTAGAGGTCGAGTGCGTGAGAATAAGGTTAACATTAGAATAAATATTTGAATTAAATCAGCTCTC
Organism: Platorchestia sp. MABIK; assembly: GCA_014220935.1. Classification (NCBI taxonomy): domain Eukaryota; kingdom Metazoa; phylum Arthropoda; class Malacostraca; order Amphipoda; family Talitridae; genus Platorchestia; species Platorchestia sp. MABIK. Next base: position 64,404 of record JACJUY010003172.1, on the reverse strand, counting down.
TCTGTAGATTGTGCAGTGCAGCATAACGCTCCAGCCAAATAACGCTTGCAGCATATTTTTGACGGTCGATTTTTCTCACACCTGAACTTGTAAAAATGATCTTCAAAAGAGTTTGTGCCTACTCAAAACTTTAAACCTGAACACTGAAAAAGGTCTAATTTATTTCAAACATTCTAGTTTATTTTCCTTGAACCGCTCATTAATTGTTGAGGTATGAAAAAAGGCCGAAGGATGCGAAATGAGGGATCCAAAAACGAAAAATTTCATAAAAGGGAAATCCTTCTGTCGTTTTCCACCCACTCGGCGGCCACAGCAAGAGTAGATGTCGGAATAAAAAGAACTCAATTCTGTTCCCCCAGTCTTTCATATTCTTTTGCATTCTAGAGGAGGGAGTGAAAAATTGAAAATTTCTCACGGTGCTCAAATGGGAGACAGGAAATTTTGTGACAAGCTTGAGAAAAGGAAACCGAGTAGCAGCGTGTAAATAAAGTTCTAGACCAATGGAACCGAGTAGCAACGAATGAACAAAGTTCAAGGCCAATGAAAGCGAGCAGCAACGTGTGAACAAAGTTCAGGACCGATGAAAGCGAGCATAAACGTGTGAACAAAGTTCAGGACCGATGAAAGCGAGCAGCAACGTGTGAACACAGTTCAGGACCGATGAAAGCGAGCAGCAACGTGTGAACAAAGTTCAGGACCGATGAAAGCGAGCAGCAACGTGTGAACAAAGTTCAGGACCGATGAAAGCGAGCAGCAATGTGTGAACAAAGTTCAGG
>JACJUY010003172.1:50004-63598 GCA_014220935.1 Platorchestia sp. MABIK | reverse complement strand
AGCGAGCAGCAACGTGTGAACAAAGCTCAGGACCGATGAAAGCGAGCAGCAACGTGTGAACAAAGCTCAGGACCGATGAAAGCGAGCAGCAACGTGTGAACAAAGTTCAGGACCGATGAAAGCAGAGCAGCAACGTGTGAACAAAGCTCAGGACCGATGAAAGCGAGCAGCAACGTGTGAACAAAGCTCAGGACCGATGAAAGCGAGCAGCAACGTGTGAACAAAGTTCAGGACCGATGATAGCGAGCAGCAACGTTTAAATAAAGGCAAATGGCATAAATCCAACACGTCTCCGTTTATAAACAGCTTCATTTTCAATTTATGACTTGAGTCAAAGAATGAAGTTGGTCACACAAAAGAAAATGAAGTGAGCTAGAATATATTTGTTAGCAAGAAGGTTTGCCACAAATGAACAGGTCGGCTTTAGAAATAAGCTGCTGATAAATAAATTAGTGCGTATACACGGAAGGGTACATCGTAAGCATAAATTGAGAGTAAATGCGAGCAGGAGTACAAAAATGCTCAAAGTCTTATTGAACGGACAACCTTAAGAAACTTGGGCACAATTCTGAGAGAAAAAACCTTTAGCAGTGGACACTGTGTCTAATAAAAGAACTGAACTAGATCACGCCTTATCAATGTGTAAAATATTTAATAGCATGGTGAATGCTTCTAAACAATAATTACTGGTGTTTGTAATAAGATTCCTGTACGTTGAGTAGGCACTGATGAGAAGCTATTTTGAATAGCGGGAGTGCATAACATCTTGAACAAGACAAAACTTTAATGCTTTTCTGATTGGTATCCAGAATATTTTTATGGGATACCCTATGTCCTCGAAATATTTAGGCCATGTCCAAGTAGCAAAGTATTTTCAACTTTAGTGAATTGCTTGTTGTCGTCATGGCACGACACGCATGCGTGTCATGGCTTCTTTGAAACAACAATTGTGATCAGCAGTGTTAAATTTTACTCAGGAAACGTTTAGTTTATTAAACGTCACAGAATTTCCAATAAGCCCCATGGCATTAAGGATGTCTGTATATATCTCATCGACATGAATTGCAAATTTCAGGTTTTGAGACCTATATCAGAACTTAATGTGATTGTACATTACAGGAATCGTCAGAACAAGCACATTCTAAACTACATTGAGAGTTTTACGCGAGACAGTGAAGACTTCCAGGCACTGAGAGTATTAAAAAAACAAAAGTGGGACTGTGTTTTAAACAAAAGTTGTTCAGATGGAGGGAGCAATGACTGGATGGATATTATTCTCAGTTGTTTTGTCGCCGTAGTGCACAACAAAGGCAGGGGAAAGTCGCTTCAAAAAGTACTTTTTTCCGTTTATAAAGACCTATCCAAATGCAAATCATCAGAAGAAGCAGTTTGAGGGCTGGTTCATGTTATTCCTAGTGAAGTGTAGAGAATGTGGGCTCTCGCCGTGATGATATTATTACATGGAAATAATATACACATCAAATGTTTTTTGGACACCAGGGGGATACTATTTTGGTGTAAATTTAATCATTATTGATCTGCTTGAATAAACGACTCATCAGAAAATATGATCATCGATTTCCATTCGATTTTTTGTTATATAAATAAATCCATGGAACACACATGTATAAATAACGCGAATTTCGAGAGAAACGCGTTCGTGGCTTATGCAGAACTGAAAACAAGCATTCGTACGTTTGAGGTATTGGGAAATTTGTAAATTTTTTAAAAAGTTAGCGTTTGGCCTATCCAACGCCTAACTTATACAATAAATGCCTAGGTTAGAAAGAAAAAGCTTCGATTCTAGCAGCGAGTGGAAGGACTTTGCTTCCTCACCCTATTTATTAACCAAATTTAATTTGAAGGCACTGTTGCTTATCATTTTTACGTAATTGACCATGAAGGGAGAAAACAAGTATAACTTATTTAATTTTTTTCATATCCACTGGTTCAGTTATTGTTCAAAAAATACCCAGGAAGGAAAACAAGAAATGAAAAGAATAAAGGCTCTCGACACAGAAAAGGTTGTGTTTTTTATCTTGCATAGGGCCTATTCTCCAAGGGAAGTTATCGCCTGCTCGTTTATATTCAGTAGCTTTTTCTGTGTTGCCTCGAGCCTTTTCGATTCTCATCAATATTTAGGAGTCAGAGATTTCGTTTTCTTTATTTTGCAAGCCGAACGCATCGCACCGTTATGCAAATGCAAGAATTCTTTGTCTCTTGTGAACTTCAGCTGAGATTTACGTTAGTGTAGACAGTTTAGATGTTATTTTTCCCTCTCGAGAAACGACTCTTCTCACCAGCTTGTGTTTTGATATTTTTTCTTCGCTTCAGGAAAGTTTCGCTCAATCCGTTCAAACGAGCTCGACTGAATGCAAGATCGTAACTTTTGTGATCTGTATTCCAGGAAAAAATGTTGTTTTTTTCAGAGTTATCCGTATGACCTGGGAGTCAGTACTATAGAATCCTATTCGTTGGGATTTTGTAAAAAAGGATTCAACTTTTTTCAGTCTGTGAGGCGTCCATTGAGCCAGCACAACCAGCCAGCACAACACAGCAGCACACCGAGGTGTTGTGTTGTGTCTGCAACAATGCGAATACAAAAAGAAACATGGTCGCAAAATCTCAAACGTGAGCAAAGGACTACAATTTTTTAAAAATCACTGAGATTATGTCTACAAGCGAACGACAGCGAAAAATTTTCAGCAGATTAGCGCTAAATTAGCACTAAAGATTCTTAGATTCCCGTGTTCCCAGCATTTTTTATTCAAATTTGAGTGTATGCTCAACAAAGAAACCCAATTTTGGGTGTAATTATTACCCACTAAAAACTTAAATAATTGGAAGCATCGAAAAACATGGTTTCTATCATTTTACTGAAGATTGTTTGAATACCAGGCCCCGAATGAACTGAATATGTTGTGCTGAACTGAATTTGCTGAATGTATTGTATTGTTCACCAGCCAATGTCTGTGTCCGAGGCTTTTTTAGCTTAGAGCGATCCTTAGTGTGACTTCGAGTATTTTTGGTATAATGACACGCATGTCAAGTTGCTTCTAAGCCTCAGGTATCTCCTTTTCTACGAATTTCACGAGATTCAATGAAGGTAAACTCCCGGTACTCTAGTGAGAAACTTGAATTTCTTCGTTGAATAGAAAATTACGACATCCAAATCCGGAATTTAAAAAAGGCTGGTTAGAACATACTTTTTGTTTCCAAGAATTTCATCTCAGCAAATTCCTTCACTTCACGGAGGATTTGCTCCCTCGTGAACCTCACTTCCGCGATCTTTGTGTCTATTCACTAGGTGAATTTTGGGTCAAAGATTCCTCGGCTGTTTGACACTCTCACGCTCAAATAAATGCTGGATTCCAATCGAAGCGCCGGTATTGTCGGTAAAAATTGCGCAAAATCGCATCGATTCGACTTGCAAATTTGGTCCGATCGTGATTTGGAGGCGTCATCCTCTGACTCACCGGCACTGCAGTCTAATATTTTGTTAAATTTCTTAGATTTTGGCACACAGTGAACCCTCGAGTTATACGACATCGTATTATGCGACTCTCAGCTTACATGGCCGTAGATTTGTCTCAGTCGTTCACAACTTGAATGAAGCATCTTATAAGTTCAAAAACTGAAATCCATTTACGTCCGAGTAAGTTAAAGTTCGTATGAGATGATTTAACTCATTTTTCAGTTTCTTTTGAGTAAGTAAACTGAGTTACTATGACTTCTCAGTCTCGTTGCGTACTTCAGACAAGTGACACTTCGAACTCGGAATTATTGACGCTACGGGCGCTACAGCTTCTGACCACGTGTGAATGAGGTCCGTGCAAGTGTCTCTCTTCATTTGCACGAGGCATGGCTTAATATGCTGCTGAGCATCTCATCACCGAGATAATCTTAAAAGCGAAAGTCACTAGTTTCATCGAACGAATCATTTTGGGGGATAGGAAAGCGTTACAAGGCACTAGAATGAAGAGAAAATGCTCACTTCAGTCTGATCGTTCTGCTCCGTTCATTTAAGAGACCGCTTAGAGAGAAACACTACCTCCCTTGTCCACGAGTGTCCTTTTAATAATTCAGGACAACGGCTATGTGGAAGAGAATGTTTCTTGAAATTCGGTGCGCTATTGGAGCAAAGATTTGTCATAAAAAGTGCTGTAGGGCCAGGAAATCTTATTGCGTAGCTGTTGCGTTTGCATTGATGAAAAGCTCATTTATATAACCCCGTATTTCAACGAGACACATTTCCTTGGTTTATAGTTATATGTACGCATATTTATGCAAATACTTGCATACACTCCTACTCGCTCATAGTATGCGTCGTTGACATACAATACAAACATGCATGAATTTATACAAATATAGATACCTACTCACATACATACTGTACATAAATACTCCTCGAAACAATCTAAGGAAAACAAAAAGGAAGATTCGATACGTCTTAATACAATATACAAATTTGGTTTTGGCGGTGACGAATATTACGAATCACTTGCTCCCTTATACGCCGAGTCTATGATCTGTTCCCTTGTTTCCCACATTTGTTGTTCTGAAATTTTGTCATGAACAAAAATTTTCCTGCAGTTAGTGACGTTCTGCCAGGATGAACTCTAATTTTTGAGCTGCCTTCTAAATGAAATTAGATCAAGCTTCAGCGGTCGGAAATATTTGATGCAATATCCTCTGAAATGTTGAGCACTCAAAAGAAGCGTTATTTTATATTTTTTATAGAGGAAAGACCAAATGAAGCCATAAAGCTGAAAGCCTCATGAACCATAAATATAAAGTTTTCTGTGTACAGTGTATGACAAGATGTGAAGGGAAAAATGTAGCACTTGATTATTATTATTTCGGACTATTCAGTTTTTGTACTGTGTCAACATTTCAGTGCAACGCTAAATTTTATTCTAAATCAAAACGACGAAAAACTTTCTGCTGCCGCTCGACAAGTCTGAGAACTAGCGTAAATATTAATCAGAAAATATTTCAACTATGTCGTTCGGTTTCAACAATTTAGTTACATTAATTTTGAAACATGCGAGACCTTGTACGTGTCCTATGCCATTACCCTTGTCTGTAAAGGTTATGAAATGAGAAAATGGCTGAAATACTTCGTGAACTACTGTACTAACTTTGCTATCCAATTTGTAACTTTGTAGTCTCGGTTTATCGATTTTGTAGTTGATTAATGTTTAACGAAACCAAACACTAGTCATAAACGATTCAAAAGTTTCAAAGTACCTTTCCTGATGTAGTAATAAAATCTTTGATGAGATAAGTCATGAGGACAGTTAACAGGCATCACGAAAAATCAGGGTAATTTTGAATACTTTTCGGAAAATCATAATAATATTGCATACTTTGCCGAAATACTGAGTAATTATGATTACCATCTGGAAATTCAAGGTAATTATGAACACTTTTTGGAAATTCAGGGCAATTTTGAATACTTTTCAGAAATTCAGGGTAATTTCGAAAGGCAGTTTCGAAGGCCGTAACCTGATTTCGCGACTATACATCTCCGTAAAAAAGTCATTGCTGTTGCGAAGATTAACCTGCCGATGGCTGATGATGGGGTCACCATTACGAGAACTTTTGCTCCATTATCTTTTACGGCATTTCTAGAGTGCCAAAAGTGCAGGAAGTCGAGGATGCAAGGCCAGACTGCAGCATCAAATCCTGGGGATGGCAAGTTAGGGAAGTTTTACAGCGCAGCCAAATGAGGACGTCCTATGCCATTATGAAGTGGCTGGTATGCCAGGAACCCTTCGCCTTCTTCATAACTCAAACACACCCAGTCCCAATTTTTCGCCGTTGCAAATATCATTTTAGTCGCCCTTAGCAAAAGCCATAATTATCCGACCTATGCAAAAGCTATAATTTGACTGCTAAAATCATTGAAGCCCTGGCGGAAAAGTTCGACTGGGAAGCTAGTGCTAAATTTTCTTATATCAATTCATCGGTAGTTATTCTTGAGTGCTTTGCATGATTATCATAGTGAAGTCAAAATATTGCATCTGTTGTAGAAGTGCATGAGGGCTTTGAATGGCTTTAGTGAACATGAACACTGAGTCCCAATCGATTCTCGCAATTAAATTGGGATTTCATACATATACTTGAAATGATCATTATTTTACTGTTGGATTTTTTTTTACATCCGGAGTTCTCGAAGTGTTATAGTGAAAAGAGCAAAAACTATATCCTAGTAATTATTCTTTTTTTGGATTTTTCAAAAACATGCAATGTGAGAAGTGACCAAGGTCTCTGAACATTTTAGTTGAGTTGAAAATATTTTTCATCGCTATGTTGATGACAGTGTTCTCGCATAGTTGAAAAAATTTGTTTAATAAATAAATTTAGGCGATTTATTATATTGACTGTTTTTTTTTGTTATCTACTTAACTATCTTCTGCATATTATTACGCTTAACACTAAGTTCATGTGTAACGCTCCTCATCCGAGTTTTGCGGTGTCATGGATACCGAATTCCTTAGCGTTACATCAAGAGATTGTCTTTACATGCATTGATATGTTAGGATAAGACAGGTTAGGTTAGGATAGGTTAGGTTAAGATAGGTTAGGTTAGCATAGATTAGGTAATGTTGATGAAATTTTTCACGTGTTCACGTTTTTTTTTGTGTTTGACATATTATCAGGATAGCTTCGGTTAGGATAGGATGGGTAGGACATGTTTTGCAGGGATGGGTTAGGTTAAAATACGTTATGTTAGAATTTGTTACGGGGACGTTGACCGAATTTTTCCCGGGTCCATGTAGCCTAACGGAAACATTGGTTAAAGTTAGGGTAAGTTAGGATAGATTGAGATAGGTTGGGATAGATTTGGTTAGCATAGGTTAGGACAAGATAGGTTGGAATTTGTTAGGTTAAGATAGGTTTGGTTAGAATATGTTGTGTTAAAATTTCTTCAGTAATATTAACCGAATTTTTTCACTGGTCCACCTAGCTTATTGATGGCATTGTCCGTGGAATTTAAACGGGTCCTGCTAGTTAACACATTTCCTGGGAAGTGAACCACCGGTGGTCACTTAGGTAATTTTCATAGTGCTCCAGACCCACCTGCAGTCACTAACTTATTTTTTATAAATACTCAATGAAAGTTAAATAAAGGCCTGATCCAGTTAATGTTTGCTATTTTCAAAGTTAATTACCACAATTGACTTTAAATTTGAATTGAATATTGAACTTCAGTTCAACCCATTTACCAACGTTTATTATACTAACGATTTATTCCATTTATTAATTACCAATCACAATTTATTGTACACGTATTAGTAATTTATTACGTTAAGTAATTAACTATTAATATTTGTTTGATTAACAGTATTTAATTCTAAAAAAAAATTATGGGGACCGTCATGCGCCAGCTTGCCCCTAGATTTTAGTGCGTCGTAGATCTTAATAAGGTGAGTGAACTGTTGACCATAAGTTTAGCGAGGACATCACGCTCCTTTATATTAAGTTGTCGTATTGATGTAAGTCGTATTTGTCGTATAAAACCCTTCAGCCAGCCTGCCGTCATCAGTAATTTTGATAAGCTTCACGAAATCTAACGTTATTCTAACTTCTGAAAAACGAATGAATAATTTTCAATGACGTTGAAAAAAATATTCAAACTAAGGAAATCCGGCTACTTCTATTTATTCTGATGCTCTTACGCACAACTGCAAGGCTATAATACTAGAAACTAACTGGTGAGATTGGTGAGGTTGCTTATCAAGCTCGGGACAAAATAGTGTGATAGGTGAGATTTGTTTACATGCTCGGGACAAAATCTGGTTTGGTGAGATCGTTCTTTGATTGGTAACTTTTCTCAACACGTTTGTACATTATTTTCAAAACGCAAGATCAGCCAAAATTTGGAAAATTCGTTTTACTTCTAGTTTTTTTAGCACAGCTAAACTTTGTTCATCTAGCTAAGAGGATGGATTTTTCTCGTTTAGTCCATTAGGAGATGGAGAGAAGCTTTAAATATTTTGTGAAATCTTCGAAAGAAATCCGCTCGTTTTTGATCACCAAATCCCAACAGAAAGCAAATTCTGTGCTCTCATTTTCTGATACTCCTCACCATCTTATAAATTTACAAATATTAATATCAGAATAAAAAAATAACATGTGAATGCAAAATGGTGATCGTGAAATTGCGGTTCGCACAGTCTGAATTACAGAAGGGGAGAATGTACATGCGGGCCGCATTTGTCACCGCGAGCGGCTCCTTCCTCAAGTCCGTGGGAGGAAGTGCATTTGCGTGATGCGACTCTGTAGAAAAGGGCAGGTCTGAAAGCCTCGCAACTTTCAAGTTTACTGTCTCGAATCCTTAAAAATTTCAATGAAAAACGAACGCTCTTCAATGAAGGTTGTTTGAATAGAAACGTTGCAGTGAACGAGAAAGGAAAAACGAACGCAGGGCTATAATGAAATGAGAATGTTCGATAAAATGGATTTTCTCACACAAACCCTATTTCAAGGAAATTGAAATTTGCGAAAAAATACTGCCATTCTTTGGCATGGATTTGAAAATGAATTTCGGAACTCTATCGTTAAAAATAGCGCCAATGTTGACAGAAAAAACGTAAAATTGTTTCTTTCTTCCTTCTCTTCTTCAGGAAAGGAGAAACAAGTAGATATGAACTGTTTTTTTAATTTTCATTTTTTTAGCTACTTTCTGACTCTTCCTGACCACATGGGCTCAGGGGTATGGGGTGAGAGGCGTTTCAAATTTCCCATCAGTCACACCATGAATAAATACGCTGAAAATTATGGACCTGATGAAGCTTGCATTACAGATAAGCTAATCAAACACTTTCTGTTGATGGGTGTGACGGACAGACGGACGGACAGAGAGACAGACGCGGCTCATATTATAGAATAGATTTACATAAACTTCTCTTCCTCCAGTTGTTGGGCAATGGAGATTCTGAGCTTCTTTTGCTTCGAATCCTCGCACATGTTAATATAAAATAATAATAATACTAAAAGAAACAATCATTAACAAGAGTTTGTTAAGCACTACCCATTGAGGATATCAGAATGATCTTTTTGATTAAAGATTTTGGCTTTGTCTGATTTCACTGGTTAATGAACAAATAAACATTCACATTACGTTCTGAATACGTAATGTTCACGTCACGTTCTGAATGCGTAATGTTCACGTCACGTTCTGAATGCGTAATGTTCACGTCACGTTCTGAATGCGTAATGTTCACGTGACGTTCTGAATGCGTAATGTTCACGTCACGTTCTGAATGCGTAATGTTGACGTCACGTTCTGAATGCGTAATGTTCACGTCACGCTCTGAACGGGCAATTTTCACGTCACGTTCTGAATGCGTAATGTTCACGTCACGTTCTGAATGCGTAATGTTGACGTTCATCACACAAAATAGCAGCACGGCTGCAGCACGTGACGCCGAAGTTCATCGAGTCCTTGTTCTGTTCCCTGGCTTCCCACATTTGTTGCCAGAAATGACCTGCCAGGATGACCTCCAATTTTTGTGCTACCTTCTAAGCGAATGTACAGGGTAGCCCAGATGTCATTGACCCCTTGATTTGCTAATAAAAAGAAAACTATGAACGCAAGAAAGTTGAAACTTGTATTATTGGAAAGAATAACAATTTTATAGTTTATTAACACTATGTTTTGAGTGTAATATCCTTTAAATGGCCGCCACGGTTGTTTTGACATATTAGGGCTCTTTTTCTTGTTGCTTCCATAACACTCCTTAGTGTATCTGGCGAGAGTTGAGCTATTTCAGAATAAATGTTGTTTCTAAGTTCATGTAAATTGGTTGGATTTGTTCCATAAACTCGTGACTTGAGGTAGCCCCACAAGAAGAAGTCGCATGGGGTCAAATCTGGAGAACGAGGGGGCCACTGGATGTTTCCAAATCGTGAAATTAAATGATTTGGAAAGCAATCTCTTAACAATGTTATTCTCTTCTTGTGTTTTTCTTCTTGTGTAACTCTGTTTTTAAAAGGACTGATCCTTGTTTGAAAATGGATTCTGTAGTCACGTTACACTTCTGCTATTGACGTCGCCTTAATGTAGGATTGCAGAATTCTGATTCTTTCTTCTTTGCTGTAGTGAACCATTATGAAAATTTGAGGTTATGAAATGAAGCAAAATTTCTTCAGTTTATATGCTAGCTGAGTATATAGGATACCATATAATAAATTATAAAAATGTTATTCCTACAAATGAAACAAGTTTCAACTTTCTAGCGTTTATAGTTTTCTTTTTATTAGCAAATTAAAAGGGTCAATTACTTCTGGGCCATCCTGCATGCCAAGGTTCAGCGTTCGGAAATATTTGAAGCAATATCAACTGCAATATTTACTACACAAAATGAGCATTTTTTGTACTTTTCGCATGAAAAGAACCGAATGAAGTCAAAATCTAAATATTTTACCGGTTGTAAATAAATCTTCTAATTGTTGTCTGCTTCAGAATTAGTAGCCCCTTGCGCTACTAACTCTCGGTGCTCCTAACTCTACTGATTCCTGGTTCCCCTAGCGTTAATAACTTATAAATACTACGGGAAATGTGAGTGAATGCTTAAGAAAATTCATTTGCTTTACGATTTTCGGGTACGCGAGAGTAATTGCTAAGGAGAATCCAAACGGTGTTTTTTTTCCATTTTCGGGTACGTGAACCAAAATATCACTCACCTTGTTCATCCGGGAATAAATGGGCTAATATGATTTTGCCTTTAGGTTAGGAGATGTCGATGACCTTTATTTCATTTTGGGAAAATTTTCTCGCCGATTTGAGCGAAAGTAAGAACATCAGTTCACTGCTTGTCACTGATTTTATTCATGTTTTGGTTTATTATTTTCCAGCACCTACTCAAATAATGACTCTGTCGTCTAGAAAAAATATTGTTCGACAAGGACTAACGGTTGGCAGCCACCTTCTGTTCTTGTATATTCAGGTTTCAGGAAAAGCTTCCAGGCACAGCACCCATCCACCGCCGTAGCCACCTCCACCTCATATCCAGCCCTCCTCCTGCTTCCAGGCACAGCCCCCATCCAGCGCCGTAGCCACCTCCACCTCACATCCAGCCCTCCTCCTGCTTCCAGGCACAGCACCCATCCAGCGCCGTAGCCACCTCCACCTCACATCCAGCCCTCTTCCTGCAGTTCAAGTCTCGGGTTACCAATCACGACCGTCGAAATTCGATAGAGATAAAGGACGCAGAGCTCGAGGAGCCTTATGTCTGGTGGCTGATTTGTCCATCTGTGGAGCAAGACACGATTCTGGAGTTCCTGGCCTGGAAACTTGATGGCACTCCGCCTTCAGTTTGCTGGCTTTTCCTGGTGAGGGAAACCAATGACGGTCAATCCTTGAAAAATCATTTAAAAATAATAAGAATAATACACTTTTGTTTCTATACCTTAAATGCAACACTGACATAAGCATTAACAAACTGAAGGAAGTTTGCTTCAAAAATTTCTCTGTTTTTTCGTGCTGAAAAAAATGACGCAATTATTTCTCAAGATTTAAAAGTTTTTAAAATTGTTTCTTTTCACTGCCAAGTTATTTTCTTTCCTTAAATTTTCGTTATTGTTTTGTTGCATTATTTTGGTGAATCATTAGTGAACTACTGAGAAATAATCAATTTTGGATGCATCGCTACTGATCATTGTTCGCTGAAAAAATATAAAAACTGTTCAACATTGAACAAAAGAAACGTTCATTTCATTTCTTTCATCAATCTTCAAGTCGTTGAGCTTAAGAGTAGCCTTAGAAGATATTCCAAGACTAGAGGAGAGTGAAAAAATACGCACAATTTTCCACGTGCTTCCACAAACGTTTACATGTAAAATTCTCCACAATGTTCTTGCTTCGAGCATCCATCAAAGAGCGATTCAATTTCATTAAGGTTCTGAAGGTAACGTCAGCTACAGGCGAAAATACAACCGATCGCTCTCAGGTGAAATTTACCCGCGAAGCTCAAGTTTATTTCATTCGCACACGGAATTCATGCAAAATCCTTTCAGTTCTCTTCATCATCTGAGCACGTGTGACATCGGCACTGGAGTGTCGTGCGAGGCTTAGTGTTAACTGCTGGCTCTTCCCTGTTCTTATTTCCGTGAGTGGTTCTTGAAATCCGAGACTGCTTTATATGTTTTTGGGCGTAAAGGTGATGATTTTCATTATCGTTTTACCAGCTCCGTCAAATGAGCGATGAAACGTATTTCAACTGCTGCAACAAACTTTTCAAAACGTACGACAGAAATGTATCACTTGGGCCACAAATAATTTTAATGTGGGAAAAAGAGGGCTTAAGTGTGCAAAACAAACGTTTTCATGCGAAGAAAACTAACACGATGATCGTCAATTTAGACAATGCGATTCAACCAAAATTTGTAGACAAAAATAAAAGAGCTCTAACATCTGCTGGAACCATAGCTTTGAACGCAAATTGTAAATTGTAGGGCAAAAACGTAGAGTATTAATAAACGAAATGAGACTTGAACAAAGACTTGAAATGAATTTTCAACAAACTTGTCATCATTTTAGCAGTAGAGGCATCAGCAAAAGCCTACAGTTGATCGGAATGAGGTTCACATGTGGACCTGCAGATGAGCGAAATGAGGTTCGGATGTGGACCTGCAGATGAGCGAAATGAGGTTCAGATGTGGACCTGCAGATGAGCGAAATGAGGTTCACATGTGGACCTGCAGTTGAGCTAAATGAGGTCCACATGTGGACCTGCAGATGAGCGAAATGAGGCTCAGATGTGGACCTGCAGTTGAGCGAAATGAGGTTCACATGTGGACCTGCAGTTGAGCGAAATGAGGTTCACATGTGGACCTGCAGTTGAGCGAAATGAGGTTCACATGTGGACCTGCAGTTGAGCGAAATGAGGTTTACATGTTCTTGAAAATGAACCTGGAGAAGCGTTACCAAAGGAGTAAAAACTACATGCGACAGCCATGACTTTACTGAGCATAAGCGCAAAACAGCAAAGATCAGTAAAGAACACTAAGTATGTAGTGCGGCCGGCACAGTTCGCACCAACGGGGTAGCGGTGGGAGCCCGGAGTTGAGAAACGGGCCAGCGCGGTAACCCTCCGCACTCCTACAGCTCGCTCCAAGAAGTTTGAGCCAGTACACGTACCTTTGGAAGAAAATATAATTTTAATTGTAAATTTAACTACTTTGCAGAGAAACTAAACGTCATGCTGAAGCGGCTCACAAAATTTTAGGTAAGATTTAAGATTACTTGTAAGTTGTAATATCCGTTCGCACTGGCAATTATCAAATATAATCAAAGCACTGAGAAGGAAAGAGAACACTCCACTGAAATTGCTTCCTAACTTACCATAAAGGACGTGCTTAAAAGGCCGTTCCTCCGTGCAGTAGAGCTCAAGAGACGCGCGCCGCCCGAGGAGTGCCGCCGAGCCGCCGCAACGCCTCCACCGCGTGAGGCGAGGACAGAAAGGCGCGGAGTCGCTGCTGGGACTTCCCCATGCCGCGTCGGGTCACGAGAGCACAGAGCTGCCCCGGCTCCAATCTTCGGTTCGGAGCATCATGAAGGGCTTACATATTCATAAATGTGTTC
>JACJUY010003172.1:7957-26699 GCA_014220935.1 Platorchestia sp. MABIK | reverse complement strand
GTTTGTGTCACTATCACTCAGCTTGTGTCACCATAACTCAGCCGTCCGTTGCCCAAGCCACTATCAAACCCCGGCATCACACGAGGCAGTTACAGACACTTCACAATTCCCCCGAACTTGAGGCCCTGCCGTTAAATTTGTTGGTCTTCCCCAACTTCGCCAGAACAGACTGGGAGCCTGCGTCACTCGCACCTTATCAAACTAACCGAAGTTCCCGTCTGCCAAGTTTCGACCCAAGTTCTGACGGTCAGCTCTAGATAAACAGTGGACAGCATCCCTTAGATGTGAATAGGCCTCTTCCTATCGAGTTCGTGATGCTGAAGCATCTCACGGGCCAGCTTGAATTCTCAAGGAATGCTTTTATTTTGGAAATGTGTACGTATTTTTTATATTTGTAATGGTTATATTTTGAAATGATGATGCTTTTCGTGAAAGTTTCGTTTTTGTGATTGTGGAGGGCTTTTCATGTTCATGCACAAATTTTCTGTTGTCCAGTGGTTTCAACCTGAAGTGTGTCGACATAGTTTGGTCAAAATTTTAACGTCGATACAAATTTTAATATTTAAAAGGAATTCCATGAACTTGATAACATGAAACCAATAAACAGTTTTTCGAAAATGGTTCATTATTGACCTTTTCAGAAATGATTTCACTTGAAATCATTCTTCCTTATCATGTTTTTTCTTTCCGTTCCATAAATGAGGCTGTTTGTGCACTTTAACATCTCTGAAATACTAAAATTACAGACTTGATTTTAATGAATTTTTTTTATATTTCAATCAAACGACTTACTCTAATTGTGGATGGCTGAAGAATTTGTGCGTTTGGTTTTCGTCTTGCAATCATTTACAGAGTTGTAAATAAATCAATTTTTCAGTTTTTTCTAGATCACTATTTGATGACCAGCTGACATTCTCACAAATCCTTTAAAAAATATCCCTGCTCTATATAAACTGTGAAATAAAATTCAAATCAGATTACATCCTTTCTAATCTCAGTTCTCACAAATAATATCAAAAATAAGTCAGCTTTACATAAACCGTGAAACAAAATTCAAATCATGCAATACTATTTCTAATGTCATTTCTCACACATTTCTCACAAATGGCATCAAAAATAACCTGCGCTATACCGAGTGAGAAATAAAATTCAGAACAGTAAATCATGATCTCGCCTTCGCAGAGTCTAGATTTCTGCGACTCCCTCTAGCAGCCAGCCATATCTCAAGCGAGAATTAAACTTTTAAAAGTTTTAAGCATTTCCGGACCGAGGCGAGCGCTGCACCGGCAATAGAATTGGTTTCCAGTACCAGTTTTTAGTTTCTGTTTCTCGGACCAGTTCTGTTTCTTGAGCCAATTTATGAAGCCAGTTTTGGTTCTTGAACCACTTTCTGAGGCCAGTTTTGTTTCTCGAGGTCTTTTATGAAGCCAGTTTTGGTTCTTGAACCAATTTCTGAGGCCAGTTTTTATTCTGGAGCCAAATTATGAAGCCAATTTTGATTCTTCAGTCAGTTTCTGGAGCCAGTTTTGTTCAGTTGTCTAGAATCTCAAAAAGTGGAGACTATTTTATGAGGTACTCTAGAATTCACAACATCTTTTATGAAGTTTTTTAGACCTTCTTCGTAATTGTGCAGCATAGTGAGGGATTCCGTACGTGAGAGCTATGAAACATGATTAATTAATAAAGCTCTTAACTCAAGGCAGTGAGAAAATCAGGTGTCAGTCTGAAAACGTTTAGTAGGTGGGGGAAAGAAAGGTGATATTCTTTAGGAGTTTCGGTGACGCACTTCATGACCGCACAGATCCATATTTAACATAGCTCTTTACTTGCCATGATGAATACTACTAATGGTTTTAAAGTGAAAATACATATAAAATGGAATTTATCAGCATGTATGGAGTTCAAATGCATGTAAATGTTTTGAATTCAATTATTTGTAAACTTGTTCAGATCAATGATATGAAAATGTACTGAGTTCAAGCTCATGTAAATGTTGCGATATTGAACAAATGTACATGCATTGAGTAAATGCATACACGTAAATGTAGTGGGCTCAAATGCGCAAATGTTCTGAATTTAATATGTATATTGTTTGGAATTTAAATTTGCTTGTGATTACGGCGTTCCTATTCGCTACTGCCTGAACTCGGTGCGGACACTGATAAAAAAAGTGATTTCAGCCTCACTTTGGTGACACCTAAACAAAATCAGACTCCCAAAAACACTCAACCATACCATTAATGCAGACTGCCCTGTTACCTGAAGCTAGATGCACAGTAAACGCTGTCGCATTCATTCGTTGGGAATCGTTTTCAGATGAGGTTGTCGCTGTTGTGAACCAAGCCTTGAAAACTCAGGTTCTTGCAACTCAAGCCTTGAAAATAAATGGCCCACGGAGACTCTGAAGTTGCAGTAGCTTGAATTTCATCAGAAAAAATAAACTGGTTATGAAGTGTTATTACTGAATGCAGTGTCTCTAGCGAGTAAGGCATCTTTCATCAGGAAAATTTCATCACGAAAGTTGCACTGAACATGAAATGTTTTCACTGAATGTTGGTGCAATGCCTCTAGCGTGTGAGATATGACTAATTCTGTGAGTAGCGCAAGGCCGCTGGAAATAAAGCATGATTGTTCATCGCACTCTCTTATTTTTTGCTGCAATTTTAGGAAGCTGCCTATTCCCTTTCGTCTAATATGTGACTCTACCTTTTCAAATCACATACTTAAAAAAAAACAGAAACACGAGTTTACCACTCTATGAACACGAATGCACAATAAATGTGCCTCATTGAATATATTAACTGAATGATAATTTTTACCAATTAGAATTCTGAAATAAGAATGAAAAGTTCCATTATTCGCCTCATTTAATTCATGTACGAACAAATCTGTGTTTTCAACTGAATAAACTAGGTCACAACACACTACCTAGAGTTTCGTCAGCCACAGGAAATAGCTTTCCATCCCATAATCTTTCAAATATAAATGAAAACTGGTGGCGAAATCCAGTTGAGTGTATTCAGATTCCGTCTACATTCTTTGTATTCATAAATAAAAAAATTACGACACGATCAACTCATGCATCACAATAATTATAGATGCAGTTGAGGACCCTTTTGATTCAATAAAGCCGATTTTGCCCGCCGACTATTAATAGGTTTGTAACATTCGCGTCAGACGAGAGAGCTGACTGGAGGAAGGAACTATATCGAGGGACTCGAAATGTTAAAAAACAGCTGTCACTCAGGGTAGTTAATATTGCTGGAGCTGTGTTATAAAAATAACGGAAATTAAAGAAATTTCAAAGTAAAGGCTAGTACGCTGGGATAAAAGCAAAATTGTTTGATGAAACATTTTTAACACAGAGGAAAAGTGGAAAAGAAACAAAGGAATGAACTTTTATGTTCCGGATTTTTTTCCTGTCATAAATCAAAAGTTAAATGTAAGAACACACTTGCCTAGTATGAAGAAACAACTTTTTAAATCATTAACTATAACCGACAGTGAATGGCTATTGCACAATGGAAAGATAGAAAATAGCCTTTTGAATGATAAAGCAATTTTACCACAATTATTAGTTGCGTAATATTAGCTGTGTAATTGTGTTATGTTTGTGTGTTATCATAAGTAACCTTACTGTATCTGACGAATGGGAAACATTCTATGTAATTAATTCAATGAATAAATTGAACTTAAAAGCATACAGTTTCTTTAGAAAAGCCAGACTTTAGACCTTGGTACAGAAATTTATTTGTAAACTTTCCTTTAAGGTGTCGCTAACGCGAGCGCTGGCAACATCTAACACTTGTAGCATCGTGCGCCAGTTACTTCCCCCAAACATCGAACAACTTTTCGACAGATGGTCGAAGTTGGTCTTGGAACTCAACTCACAGCGTAGCCTTCAGATCTCGGATGTATATTGACATTTTATGTTCCATGGAATTGTAGCAGAGCGTTGGACCACCTCAGCTTCCTGTGTCATGCCTCATGGAACGCTGCGGAGATCGCAAGAACATGCAAGAAAAAGTGAACCTAGTACGTCTAATGGGTCTCGTATTTTCAGAAATTTGAGCTTCGACGTTCATATTGCTTCTGATGAGTATCTGATGTCTTTCCTTTTTTCGTTTTCCCTATAGCAAAAAACCTTAACGGCATTCTCGAATAGTATTTAAAGTATTTATTAGCTATCGGTCACTTTGGGTAAAAGATCTATGAGAAAATTGTTTGACTGTTTCTCTCAAAACACAATTAACCCGTGACACAGCTGTTGTACACCTCGGATGGATTGTCTATCAATTAAGGATCTTTATATTAAGAGATTTTAAAAAACCAAAACATACTACATTTCATGCATCAACTTTCTAGGAAATAAACGTTTTTTTCTTTCTTTTCTTTCCTTCATAGAGGACAAAGCGAGCTTAGCAGTCCGTGCACGTGCAAAGGCGCTTCAATGTTCATTGATAACTTTGCGTGCAGTTGTCCCGTCGATTTGGTTTTCATGGTTATCATGTAGATGGACTGTACTATGCAAAATTACCGATGAATTCACCTTGATTGTAATTCGGAATAGGCCTTATAAGTTAGATTATTTTTCACGCTCTTTGATTCTTTTGAATTGCTACCTACAGCTGGCATGAGTTTTGCGTCAATCAACAACAAAATAGTCACATCCCACTTACAGCTAGCGTGAGCTTTGCGCCAATCAAAAACAAAATAGTCACATCCCACTTACAGCTAGCGTGAGTTTTGCGCCAATCAACAACAAAATAGTCACATCCCACTTACAGCTAGCGTGAGTTTTCAACTGAAAAATAAAAACCGAAATCAACCGAATAATAAAATAGATCCAATACAACAATCCAATACAAAATTATCATCTCTCGCTTTCGCATTCCCATTGTATGTGGCCATGGCAGTCTGTGGGACTTTAAATTTAATAGGCGCCGAATGTTCGTGAGGTCTGTTGAAATTCATCTCAAAGTTTTCTAAATTCCAGTCAGGAAAAAAGGCGAGTGGCTTTCAGACCATAGCTCTCAGGGCGCACTAACGACCCTGAGTCCATTGCTTCTTTTCTCGAATATATTCTTGAATGCTGGGTACTTACAGAGACGTGATTGTAACTCCGCAGTATTACTGGGGTAGTAAATTAAAGAATGGCAAATTGTGAGAGGAAGATATCAGAATATAAAGCCGTTGAAAGAAATTACTAAAATTTACATAAACAAATAGTTAACTGAGTTTTAAAGAGCAACTTTTGTAAGAAAGAATCTGTGGTCAATTTATCATGAGACAATTATCTTTAAAACGTGGGATTTTTGTAGGAATAACTCTGGAGCTGCAGGAATTTGTTCTCATCTTGCCAACATGTAAAATAATATTTTTAATATTTGCATCGTGCATGTCAGGGAAATATTCAAGAAATTCCTTTAAATTTTGAAAAAGATCTCCTTATAGATCAACATTAAAATCTGTTCCATATGATAGGTTGTAGGTGGTCGAATTTCTAGCAACTGACTCGTTGCCCAAAATTCGAAAAAGTATCCACATTTAGCACTTGATAACATTGGGCTTAGCTAACACAAAGGCATAACAAAATGAACTCGTGATAAACAATGAAAAATGCACTAAATTACCAAAGAAAATTAAAATATTTTCTTAGAAACGTGACCGAGTGGTGGCTTCGGATTTATTCAGCACATCCAATGGAAGGCTAACAAATTAATTCAAACATCATTCACTGAATATACATGTCTTCCGTTGATGCGACAGACAGCATGCGCGCCGTCAACTCAGTAACTTTTGATTTCTTTTCACTTTCAGGTCCCAAAAAATTTTTTGTTATCGATGTATTCAACTTTATTCGCTTCAACCATCGTCAGGGGATAAACGCATATTTTAAAAACCCTTTTTATCTTCAACGCGTGAATGCGTCTGTGACACACGGACCACAAAAGATATAGAGTCTGTTGCCATATTGAAATCAAGGCCTGAATTCCACATCCCGAAGAACAAACATGACACAGCAAGCCTCTTATTTCTACTGTGCGCCAGCCTGGTCTGTGGTTCACGAATAACGCAAAGATGACGACTATGGAACATAAAAAGTAATTTTGATGGCAATTGTGAGGTTGCAGACAAGGAAGGTCCAATCTGCTGGCAGGAAATTAGTAATTACTCTTGGAAATGAAGTCTATGCCGCGGCCTACATTGCTCCGTTTATGGCCGAAGAAAGCTGCTCAGTTTGGCTCAAAATAACATTAACGTGGGGCCAAGTAATCAGAAACTTGAAATTGTCGCAGAAAACAGACGGTGGTGTGAGTTCTCCGAAGACAACTTTACTACACTACGTGCTATGATGAAAACGTGTTGGATTATGTTTATGAATCTCAAGTGTTACTGTTTCGGAAAAGCTCCCAGCTTGCTTAGTTGAGAGACGACTGTCGGTTGGTGGGATGAACATAAAATGAATAATTCAATTGGGCATTGATGTAGTTTTGAGGGGAAATTTGAGCAGAAATTTTTTAAAAACAGTTAAGCAACACTAACTGTGATCAAATTTGCCTTCGTAATTGTTGTGATTAATCTCCTCATCTGCTGTTTAAGATATCCGCTCTGCCAAATTTCCTGTGTAAGGACTTCCGTCCGCCCAAGCCTCTCGCACTATGCCGTTTAAGTGCTGGCTACCCAAAACCCATTGCCATAATTTAACTATGTCGGGTGTCCGTAAGTGCGCCAAGTAGGGAAACCGACAACTTCTAAGGTTTTATTAGAGTTCATATGTAGGTTATTTGTTTAAGGAAGATTAGGTGTGGTTAGAATAAGATGGGTTGGGTTGAGCAAGTTAGGTTTTACTTCATTTAAATGAAAACGTAACGAACATGAGCCGATAATCTCAAATTCACCATGAGGATGATAAAATTTAATCATTCCTATTATCATTGAAACAACACGAGTTAAATTGCTTCTGCTTCCTTCAACAGCTGCTTAACTTGAATCAGCAACATCCTGCCTATAAACATATCTTTGTACAAGTCGAGTAGATTTTCTGCTTAGCGAACTCTCTAGGTTTCCCGTATTTTCAACTCATTCATGTTTTCATTTTGCTTGCAAATTAATGAATTTTTTAGAGAGAATTTTATCAACTTTGGATTACAGTTTCCCAAAACTTAAACGACAAAGAGCCTACGCTCGAAATGCTTGAGTAAAAAGTTTTTTTAAGATGAATAATAAAGTACTCCCTAGCATTTTGAAAAAAGGAATGAATATACACGACTTCCTTTGACGCAATAGACAGATCGTGTATAGAATCAAAATGATCTTCATTCCTTTCCACTCTCAGGGCTCAACAAAGAGGATTTTTCTCAAGCTTTAGGTCAGCCTTCCTTCAACCGTCAGCAGGGGCGAACACATGTTTTGAAAACCTCTTATGATATTTACGGGCATCTGATATACGAATTTTTCATTTTCACTATTATTAAGATTAATATTATTGCTACAAGATTTGCGTTGTTTAACATGTTAAGGATTTTAAAGCGAGTGCCCAAAACACTCAAAAGTAGAAATAATTAACTATGAATAAGGAAAAACGTGCTCATGGAGTTAGGAAACGGACTGCCGGACAAAAATGATAAGTCCATGGAGATTCTTTGATACACACAGTTCATCAAAATTTCTTTAAGCGCAAGTGTTTATTGCATTAAATTAAAATTCTTAATTCTCTCAATAGCTACAAGAAACAGTTTCGAAAAAATTTTACAAATTTTCAAACAATATTTCCATATATGACAAATAAAAAATAAAAAAAAAATTAAATCGCATGTTACATGAATAATTTTGAAAATATTCGAATAGTTTTTTAAAAAATAATTTTCAAATTTAATTACTGCAAAAAAAACTTTACATCGCTTTTTTTATGAACAGAACATTCTTCCACTAAATCATGTTTTGTATCAGTCACCGATATGGGCTTACACAGGTGAAGCAAAACATGTTCTGTGGGAGTCAAAAAAGTCTTGCGAGCACCTCCATGATAATGAAACTACTATTGATTTTCATCAGAGAAAGCCGTAAATGTCTACTAAAATCCCGCTAATCGACCTCAGCCACAGCTTTTTCTGGGCAAATGAACTTTTAGCGACTAGTAGCCCGGTCCAGAATTACTCCTGGACACATTTGGCGCATTAACAGCGCCGTACAGCGCCATTTCGGCCGAGAGCTTCCCTCTCGCTGCGGCTGCGGTGCGTGAGGCAGTCAAACGACAGCGCGGACCTCTGAGAGCGGGGGAGCTGTTGATTGTGTCCGTGGTGGCTCGGGTGACTGAGCAAGCAGGCAAAATGCTGATGGTAGTAGAAATTTAAGTTGGTTGTGCCCGTGGTGTCTGAGATAACTAAAGCAAACAGTCCAAATAATAGATATATTAGAAATTTACTCATGTATTTTAAAGACGATGAAAATCAAATGAAGATGTTCCTAGTTGGCGTTGTGTATTTCTAAATTTTATTCCACAGGGAGAAGAAAATTTACCCCCTCAGACAGTCTGACCAGAAAATTAAAAACCTTCAAAATTTCGAAAATTATGAAAGGCATTCGATCCTTGCATTCTCGCCTCATCTCCTCTCAAGGAATGCACGAATTAGCTCAAAACTGTTTTCGTTTTTTGAAGAAATTCATTTCTGCGATCTAACTTGAACTTTGAGCTGTTCCACTTCTAGTTAAAAGTTCAGGAAATTATTAATTTTCAACTTGAACCCTGATATTTATCAACACGATATATCCTTTCAGGGGCCATTAATTTCCAATGATTCATCCAAGTTATCTTAGATTCAAATCGAAGTTTGACGTTCGCTCAATTGTGCGAGTGGGACGCCGCTGTTGTGAGACGGAAAACCTCGAGGGAGTCTCGGTCGCGCGACAGGGAGTTGGTGAAGGTCTAGTCGATGATTGCCCTGGCCAAACTAGAGCTCGCCGGGCAGGCTGGTTCGTTAGGAATTCATTCGTTACTTCCGCAAGAACCACTTCAAAGTGAAATTTCAGTGGCCTTTGCATATCATTCACGAACATCGAACAGTTTGTTTGTGATTTTTATCCTTCAATTTCTTTTCAAACTCAAAATTACCCGTGCAATTAAAGCGTTTTTAGATTTACTGCAGGAGATGCATGGCATACGAGAACGGTCGAATTACATAAAAGCTTTCAACACCACGTGTGCTGTGTGCTCAACTTTACCAGATGTTACTGTTTCTACTAAAATCTTACTTAAATACCTTTCGGGTGTCTATTTATTTATTTATGTATTTATTTGGTGTCTGCATCTTCCATCTCTCTCTGACGCTCATGAGGATGCTTAATGACCGCATCTGTGATACGAATTTCACCAGTGCATAAGTACAAGAATATTTTTAGCGCAGGCACTATTAGAATGAAGTTATTTGTCTGTCATCCACACCTGGAACATTTATCGGAGGAAATTATTGAATCACCTCTTTTTTGACGGCGTGTTCACTACACCTTTTTAACTTTAATTTAAAAAGCTCAAGTTCAATTTAAAACAGGTCAAGTTCAATTTAAAGAAGGTCAAATTTAATTTAAAAAGCTCAAGTTTTGTTGAAAAAAGCTAAAATTTAACTTAAAACAGATCAAGTTTGAGAAAAAAGCAACAATTATGTTTTAAAAAGATCGAGTTCAATTTTGCAAATTTTATGTTTCTAATCTTGCGTACCTATGAAATATTAATAATAGTAATAGGAATATAATTAAAATGTACTTGAGGAAATGCACATTTATTTAAAAGTATTGGCACTGAATTTAAACTTAATCGAATATAAGACAATACCAAGCTGCTGTGATTTTGTACTTAATTTGACATTCTTTTGTGTTTAACCTATGAATCACTTGCAATAAAGATCACTGGTATCTATTTCTATTGAAAAAAATGATCTAATTAAACTTTAAGTAAGAAGTATCTGTGTGACAATTAGCAAACTGCACTGACTGAAAAGTTAAACATTACGTAGCGTCAAAATTATATTTGGACACTAAGGCTGCAATAATACTGGCTTTTATATGATATATTATTATATGATACTTTTTGTACAATATTAAATAATAAAATATTATCAATATAATATAATGTAATACCAAATTAGAGGCCAATCTCTTTTAACTAATAATTCCATTTTTACAATTTACACCATGACTAAGTGCATTTATACATTATCTCCCATTTTTAAATCTTCGTACGCAAGTATTCCAGCAATACTTGCGTATATGATATATGATTGTAGGAGCATAGGAATATGTAGTATGGGTGTTATGGCGTTAAAATAATTTTAGAAACGTTTGCTTTTCAAAATTGAACTTGATTTTTCAAAAAATGTACTTGACCTTTCTTAAATTAAACTTGATCTGTTTGAAATTGGACTTGAGTTTTTAAATTGAACTTGACCTTTTTTTAACTTAAACGTGAACTTTTTTGGGTTAAAGTTAAAAAGGTGTAGTTATGTTAAAAAGTTCAGATGACTTAAGATGCATCGGCTGTTCAAAAGAAAAGTAAATGCACATATCGCTGAAATCGCCTCCAGACCTCAGACACACTCAGCTTACTTTAGCATCATGCCATTCATCGGCACGTTCGGCCTGTGAACTTTATCGACTGAGTTTGAAATCGTCCCAATCGTGCAGAGGAAAATTCGCTCAGTAGAAATGTGAAGTGCGTTAGAATGCACTTCTTGTTATGTCGTTGTGGTGATGGAAGTAAATTGAAACCTTAGACAACGCTTTCCTAGCGCTGTTTTCACAGACGTTCTAGAATAAGTTTAACTGCAGACACTCAAACTTATTTGCATTTTAAGCCTTCATCATTTTTAAGACTTTCTCTACATTTTACGTTGAATTTTAACCTCTCACGTCGAAGTCTAAACACGGGATCAACATTATCAAAAACTCAATTTGATTTTTCGGCAGTGTTTAATTTAATAGTAAAAAATTTTCATTTACATTTTAGGAGAAACTTATGTACTTTTCTTACTAAGCTGACGCACGAACGCAGATTCATTTTTTACCCTCTGTTCACGTACACGACACTCAAATCTGAGTAAAGATTCGTTTATATAACATAATTCAAACTGAAGCCTGAAAATGTTTTTCAAACTAATCTTAAAACGAAGGCTTTTGAGACGCTGCGACCGCAAATTGTAGCCTCAGTAATGGAGCTCTTTGCTTCTCTTAAAGTAACGGTCTGCAATTGTGGCCTGGGAATTAATCAAGTGTACTACATTCAAAACAACGGTCTGTAGTTGTGGTCTGCTGACGGTGAGGTTGTGGTCTGGGAATTAATGAAGTGTTCTTCACTAAGAAAACGGTCTGTAATTGAGGTTTGCTGAAGGTGAGGCTGTGGTCTGAGAATTGATCCAGGTAATTAATCGTTTTCAGTGCCCTAGGGAGGCACAGAGTTCTCCCCTCACACACTTCTGTTAATAAACACAGTGAAAAACTTCATAATTTTAACTGATATCCTTGAAATATTGAGGAAAGAAATATCATTGGCTTCTGCATGATGTGAACAAATTCTAATTTTTTAGTGATTGCTGTGCTACAATTTACAGTTTCATCCAAGCATTAGCAAACAAGTACTGCATTTTTGGCATCACAGCCAAAGGTGCAAGAGATACGATGATTAGTTGGCACAAATTCCTGAAAATGACGTGTTAACATACATTGAGAGATCGTGTGAGAGGTTGAGCATGTGGGGTGCCTGACAACATTATTTTCTCACATCGTATGGTGAGGGCATTTGTTTCTATGTTCAGTTTTGTCACTCAATCCCAAGCTCAATAAGCACAGAAAATTTAAATAAGTGGCTAAGATAGAACTACAACAGTCCATGTTAAAAGTAGTTCATTAAAAATAAGTACAGTGAGTTAAAAACTTTCTAGAAATTCGATCAATTTCAATTTTGGTGGAAATGAATAAAATGAAAATTTAGCATAGGAGTACTACTAATTTATTTGGGAACAAAAATTTTATTTATCAGTGACTGTTTAAACTTCTGTACCTGCCAAATTATGAAAACAGTCCTTTTGCACAACATTATCTTTATTAATAAAATTTGTAATACGTGTTCCCTGTTATTTTATTTTATTTTTTGATTTCTTTTTTTTATGAAGATGTACCCTGTTCAAAACGACTACTTAAATATTAAATGAATTAAACTCCGCATTATTGTCATGCAATTTCAACTGTTTCCAGTAAAGTGCGTATGGGAAAACATTACAGTAGATTTACCTTATATACAGGGTGTGACAATCAATCCTGCATTTTTGAGAAGGTTGTGGAAGCCTAAAAATGCAGGATTGACTGCCACACCCTGTATTAGTTTATCAGGAAGTAAATGCCACTTTGGCCAGCTGAACATGTTCGTCCAGTCTACGCCCGCTTTCAGCCCGGTCGAACTTTTTCGCTGCCTAAGCGATTTAATCGCTTAAATTGCTTAGGCGGTGGAAAATATGCATGCAGGCGGCGAAAAAGTTAGACTGGGAAGAGAATGGTACTTTGATATGATCGCTAGCTCTGGAGTAGTTTGGAACGCTAAGCTAAAGGTGAGGTCTATGTTTAGTTGATCATTGCTCTTCTGTGGAATATTATTAAGCAGCATAAAAGAGTGAACTGAATTGAGATGCGTCATCCTATGTCATTGTGGTATTGAGGGTAATTGAAACTCGGGTAGTACACTACTCGTATTGTTTGTACAGACTTTCTCAACGTTTTTCGTTACATATTTAACAACCGCGTAGAAGTTTGAGATCAAGATCAACATTGTAAAAAATTCAAGTTGATTGTTCGGCAAAGTTTAATTTATTGAAAAGCAATATTGATCCGCGTTCTGATTTCAACTCATGAACTTTTCCTATGAGGGTGACAAATGAACGCTGATTTGTTTTTACCTGTTCACACACAGGACATTCAAACCTGAAGGAAATAAGTTGTAAAAACGCGATTATTTGAACTGAAATTTGAGCACGTTTTTAAAACTTGTCTTATGTATATGACATGCATTTAGCGAGTATCAGTGCGTGATTCTACAATGTTACTCAAGACGTTTTACATTAGCCAGCTTCAAATTTTGGGTTTCCTAACAGCACGCCCGGTTTCGCGAATCTTAAGTACTAATGGAAATTGTATTTAACATTTAAAAAGAGGAGCAGGCGGTCACTGAAAAATTTTAGAGTTCTTACAATATTTAAGACACTTGTATTATGTTTACAAAAATTGCAAAACAAGCTCTAAGTGAACTGAGTTAAATGCTTCTTGATTAATTTTGAAAAATTCGCTTAAATATTTTTATCCCCATAATCTTGTAATGAAAAATTATCTTTTACTTAGTACAAAATACAGCTAAGTCATATAAAAATAAAAATAAGCTGGGATATACTCAAACTTCAGCTGAGAATACTTCCAACACGAGGAAAGCACTCGGTGTCATGCACAGAAATCGGTACGAAAAGGAACAAACATTACGAAAAATTCTTCAGTATTCCTGCGCAATGCACACATCTTGCCATCTTCATCGGCCGCAATATTCCAGAAAGCCCAGCTCCAGTTTCCGTGCCAGCTCTGGAGCTTCATTCTAAGGTATCAATAAGACCCATTCGCCCGAGGAGCACTACGAGAAAGTGGCCATTCTCGAGCACGTGAAACGCGGGACTTGAGCCTAATCATCAACGGGTTCGAGCATTCAGCCCATCCTCGAGTTAGACGACGTCATCTTATCTTCAACTTTAACCTTTTTGTCTTCAACTTATTTTGATGATATTAGTCCCGGTTATGGGAAGTTCCCATCAAGTGTCGTGTTTGCTGAATAGCATAGTCTACATAATTTACCTCCGTATACGTTGAGGTTCACAAAAGGTGACACTATATAAATATAAGATCTACCATGCAGTCCTGCAAATTTTATTTAGTGTTTTGGTAGTGTTTGTAGCGCAATGAAGAGTTTGAAACATTTTTCCTAGTGTAAAGTACATGGTATGTCTGCAGTAGCATTCCACTCTTAATGGGATTATGTCCCGTACCGTTGATTCATGGCATGAAATTCATGAATTCTTGGGTAGTTTATTTTGCAACGTTCGAAATTAGAAACTTTTTTTCAGTTCATTTGTATCGATTAGAAAGCAGCTCTTGTGTACGAGTTGTTGTAAGTGTCCACAACATTTTATTAATCCTGAAGTTCACCTTCGCCATCATAAAATGAATATTTACTAGGTATCCACTTTGAAATTCATCAAAACTAAGAAATGTTGTCTAGGAGCTTGAATTAATTTAACGCTTCATCACTGTAAGTGAATAATAAAATGGTGATATTCAATCAGTACTTTAATAGGCGGTTCATACAAATAGGAAAAAAACGACATGATTTTGTTCGCAGTTTCATTTTTGGTTGTTTTTGAATATATTTAGGAACCTAATGAGTAATTTATAAGTCTTATTCCTATCCAACAGTCTTTCCGTCATCGACTAAGTAGAAGAACAGAATAACCTCATTCAATACAACTTTGACTCTCCAAACATAATTACTACGAATGTTTAAGAAGTACACTACCGGAAACGAAATGACCGGCAGAACAATGTTCTCCGAAATGAGATTTGTTAAATTATTCGCCGAAGTTTAAGGGTGATCGAGCTACTTTCATTTTCAAAGATCACTTTTTATGAGGTGTTCTCAAAAAATGAACTCACTCTTTGACTGCCAAGTGCTGATGTAGTTGGTTTTGATGTAGGGGTTGATTGGCATAGATGCAAGTCTAATGAGTGCTAATGAGTCTAACGAAAATGACATTAAATTTATGAAAATTTATTTTACAACTGGAAACTTAGGTGCGCTTAAAACCTAAGCAAAAAATACAAGAGTTTCAAAAAAATTCAAACAAAGAATGGGTGCATTTTTTGGGGACACCATGTATTCGTGCCAAGCTATTTTCTTCCAGTGGTTGAGTAAAATCTATTTTTAAATTCCTCTTTATACTTTTTATGCCACGCCAAAATGAGGCAAAGTAATTGATTTCTTCTTATATTTTATTTCATGAAGAAGCGAGACATGAGTCTGCTGCGAAAAGTAAAAAACATTGAAAGGCTAACCGTCAATACGCTGAGATCGAAGCCAAATAACTGTTTTGCCTTTGCAAAAGCGGATATTGACCGTAAAACTCGATTATAAACTCCTGCAGCTGCTCAACTATTGAATAGTGTGCGTCACACGTGCACAGGTCTCATAGCACAAGTGTTTATATTCTGATGTCAGCGGTCATTGCTGTGAATTTGAAGCCGTACAAATGAAGCGGCTTTTTACATTGGTCGGTTTGCAGTCGAAGCGGATTTGTAACATTTATTAGGCAGATTTTGCTTTGCCTAATAGGGTGAAAACTATCTATCCAATGATCAGCATGAAATATTAGAGGACATACATTGGAAAAAATTGTTTAGTGCACCTCGTGATTACAATTCATTTAATTTTAAATACGTCTTTTGATATTTCCCACAAAATGTGTACCCACACTCAGGGGCGTTTGTTCGGTTAAACTGTCAGTTCTGAATTTTTATTAAAGAAATGTCAGTTCTGAGCATTCAGAAGTAAATTACATTTCTTCAAAAACGGAATTTATTGAAGGAGAAGTGTTCATCTATCACTTCCTTACGATTTGCGTTCAGTTTTTTTTAGAAAATGAAGTCTCGCTTTCACAGAAATTCCTGACAATCTTGATAAATTCGAATTCTTTGCTACAAATAAAGATTGCTGCGAACATAGTTTCGACGTTTGCTATCAGATTGTATAATTATTTAAAAAGTTCATCTTGAATTTAAAACAATGATTTCTTGATCATAGTGTACTCATTGATAAATCATNTAGGCAGATTTTGCTTTGCCTAATAGGGTGAAAACTATCTATCCAATGATCAGCATGAAATATTAGAAGACATACATTGGAAAAAATTGTTTAGTGCACCTCGTGATTACAATTCATTTAATTTTAAATACGTCTTTTGATATTTCCCACAAAATGTGTACCCTCACTCAGGGGCGTTTGTTCGGTTAAACTGTCAGTTCTGAATTTTTATTAAAGAAATGTCAGTTCTGAGCATTCAGAAGTAAATTACATTTCTTCAAAAACGGAATCTATTGAAGGAGAAGTGTTCATCCATCACTACCTTACGATTTGCGTTCAGTTTTTTTTAGAAAATGAAGTCTCGCTTTCACAGAAATTCCTGACAATCTTGATAAATTCGAATTCTTTGCTACAAATAAAAATTGCTGCGAACATAGTTTCGACGTTTGCTATCAGATTGTATAATTATTTAAAAAGTTCATCTTGAATTCAAAACAATGATTTCTTGATCATAGTGTACTCATTGATAAATCATGACTGGAAGCAGACAACGAACTTTACAGTACACCTATTTTTTCCATTTTCGTATTAACAAATATGCGTGCTGCACTCACGTAAAGTCACTGGGAAAATAGAACAATGCAAATGGCTTTTGGCTTTGCGCACCGGCCTGTAATCAGGAATCAATTTCTGATAAACATTTGCGGCACAACGCCGCAACAACGTTCTACAAATCATTTTTCTTCCGAGAAGAAAGAAACTCAAAAGTTTATCTGCAATGCGACAATCGGATGAATCAATCTGAATGCATTTCTACAGGCGGCGTGCGCTGGAATATTCTTGGGAAGGGTTTCCTAGCAATGCTGTTATTATATATTATGTATAAATAAATATATATAATATATAGTACATAGCAATGCAATTGACAAGCTTGATCTACTTTTCCTTATTATTTGTTATTTGAAATTTTACTTGTTGAATTGTCTCACACAGCCGAGAAGTTTTGATGATCAGCTATTGCATAGTTTTCAGTTGTAATTCAAAATTTCATCTTGCATTCATTGAAACACTTGAACTCTTAATTTTTAACTACTTTTTGACTTGAACGTATCATTATTAATTAATGACACCACTCAAACTCTTTATTCTTCATTCGCTGTATCACTTGAACACTTTTTAATCATTTGTGAATAGGTAGTGGATAGGTAGTGTTTCTCAATTTGAAAACCGTGTCAACATAAAATCAATCAAACTACTACAGGATCATATTTCAGAGCTGGGGGTGCTTCAAGCGTATAAAATTCTGAATAAATTCTACATAAACTTGAACTAATTTCACGAGACCAGCTTATCAAACTTGCATGGGAAAACCTGGAAACTTTCAAACTTAATTGATATTTACTTTTCATTTCGCCATCCTTATTCGATAAATTGAATGTATCAAAATCTTAGATTTGACCGTGCTGTTATTGGCTATCTTTTTTCTTAACCTGTAAGACTGAAGTTTATGAACATTAGAAAATCGCTTCCCGAGCAACGTGATATTCTCAGCCCCTGGTTTTCACGTTAATGCATGCACTTGACTGAAATCCATTTTCATTTAATCATTGATCAGTTCAAAGACTCTGTGCAAAACATTTCTTTCAGACGTGTTAAGGTTACATGTGAAAGAAAACTGCATATGAACTGCATTCTCTATTCAGAGAGAGGGGAAGAGAATGAAAGAAGCAATTTTATTATACAGTGAGGCACAAATGCTACAAATTGCTCTATATTTTGTGATTTACTAAAGTGTCCTTCATATGAAACTAAGAAAGGTTTCAAAGATTCTTATGCCAAAGGTCGCAGACGCTACAGTATCGGATGAGCGACGCTTATAGAATTGCATCAACTGCCTGTTGAAGAGTGGCAGAATTGGAGACATACAGGACACATTTTTGATGCCTGCTATTTTGTGGACAGGTGTTTTTCTTCGCTGCGAAGGCAGAGGGGGCTGTGTAGCGCGACACTCCAATGCTGAAGAACTCTTGAACGGAAATATGAGATTATATTTTCTGAGCGTTTGCCACTGTGCTAAAAAACATTTTTCATGTGCGTGTCTCCGGTACACATCACATTTCGTACATTAGAAAGATGTTATCTAGAGGTTAAGAGGAAAAAAATGGTTTGAAAGAGAGTCCTTTCTTTCGTACCATCTTACTCCAGACGTTATAGAGCTTAGGATTTAACTCAATTTAACAATAAAATGGCGGTATGTGGAGGCAGATACATAATGCAACTTTCAAAAACTTGTTTTTCCGTACCATGAAAGGGGGTAAAGGTTACTATGGACACACATTGTTAAAATCAAACTATTATCGTTATATCCAGAATTAAAAATATCTTCAGGTAAAAAAAATAAAAGGCAAATTGAACTGGAGGCTCATTTTTTTCTGTGGACCGTCATTGGGTGTAAGTCAATAATTTCATGCGGAAAGACTAAGAAACAAAGAAAAAATCGGTCTGAAGAGCGTGTATCACCGTTCACAGCTGCCACGCTAGCGACAGACATATGTAAATGTCAGAGTAAATGTAATAAAAAAAAATTAATGATCTGAGAAGAGAACGAAAATAAACACAAAATGAGCACTGGAAAAAATTTTTAGCAACCAAATTATAACGCAATTAAATTCGGTTTAGTCATAAACCCTCAATCTACACGCACGACTGACGTAAATCACGCAGCGAAATTTTTTGACTCGTGTAGGGGCGACATGGCACGAAATGATTGTGGATTTAAAGATTCGACTTGAAATTATTTTCCATATGAGGTAATATAGCGTTTAAGGGACTGCCGAGCGCGGTTCTAGTAACTTTATTCTCACA
>JACJUY010003171.1:49096-62354 GCA_014220935.1 Platorchestia sp. MABIK | reverse complement strand
AGTGTGGGCCGGTCAGTGTGGGCCGGTCAGTGTGGGCCGGTCAGTGTGGGCCGGTCAGTGTGGGCCGGTCAGTGTGGGCCGGTCAGTGTGGGCCGGTCAGTGTTGGGTGGCAAAGCCTGCCCAGATTTACTCTGGCTATCCTTCACTAGCTAGACACGCCGTAATTAACGATAGCTGATGGAAATTGACTAACAGAATATAAAAAATCCTTGTCAAACATTAAATTTAGCTACTTAAGAGAAGTTAAGTATCAATGAATCTTTAGTTTATCCATTGCCCGGATATTCACGATTGTAAATTGATAAAAATCTATTTTTCAAATCCATCATTGCCACTACACTCAATATTTTAAATGCTACATGAACTAACATCAAACTAAGAAAATTTTAATTGATGAAGCGCAATTGCATTACCCGTCATTCAAATTCAGCAAACTCCGAGGTATCAACTATTTCAACAATAGTGTGAGTGCGACCTCTAACTACGACTTCACTACTAGCAAAACAATGTCGTAAAAAAATCAAGCGTAACCCCGGATCATCAGTGGCTGGAGCCAATTACCACTCCTGATTGTGCATCCTTTTCATCGATATGGAATTTCGTGTAAATTGTGTTAATTATAGCGAGTAACCTGAGACTGAAAATAATTTCATGCACTCTGCGTGGTGTACACGAAGTGCGTGCCCTTTGTGACACACGCAGAGTGCGTGCCCTCTGCGACACACGCAGAGTGCGTGCCCTTTGCGACACACGCAGAGTGCGTGTCCTTTGTGACACACGCAGAGTGCTTGCCCTTTGTGACTCACGCAGAGTGCGTGCCCTCTGTGACACACGCATGGTACGTGCCCTTTGTGACACACGCATGGTACGTGCCCTTTGTGACACATGCATGGAACGTGCCCTTTGAGACACACGCAGAGTGCGTGTCCTTTGTGACACACGCAGAGTGCGGGCCCTATTCACGCAGCGACACTCACGCATAATCATCCTTGTGATCCTCCTGTAACCCCAGGCCGAAGGGGTTCTCGTCGATGTATGCATGGGCGTAGGGGCTGTAGCACTGACGTATAGCGTTCTTGAAGTCCGCGTGCACCTCGCATGATTGGTTTCCCACTCGTATCTGCACATTAATTATCAGAAATACTTTTATCCTTTTACTTAAAATGGCGACCGAAACTGGCCCCATGCTCAACATTTCGAGGGGTGCATGGCTACTGCTCACTCGTATCAGCATTACCACCATCATCAATCGAATATCTCATTTAAAACGGTAGTACTTTCGGTCGAACTTGGCTGCAAGTAATTTCTCAAGGATACAAGCTATAAAACTTCGTTGCTTCCATCCACTTCTATCAAAGTTCTATTCCATCCACAAAAACTGTATCAAAGCACACGTGACATAGCATTCAAAGTCGTTTTTTAACAGTGTACGAATGCGAGCATACGCACTCATTGTTGAAACTTAATTCGCTGTTTCTATCTCGACTTTGCTGTTTCCTGTTAGTATAGTAATACCGTATCAACGACAACCAACCCGAATGTTGCAATCACCTGTCGTAACCGGGGCACACCGAGCAGATGGTTCTCGTACAGTATGTTATTGTCATCTACGTCGGTAGGTTTTTTCTCGGCATCGTACCAGTACTCCCAGTACAGGCCGTCCAGCATCACGTTCTCCATGAACTGTGAGGGTAGAGAACGACATTGGGGTGGTCATTGAAACACAGAGATATATTAGTGGACTCGGTAGTCAAGTTTCAGTTACGAGGGTTGACAGTTGGTCGAGAGTTGAATACAATGTGAGGCTCAGAGCAGGAGGTGTCGTGCCTGTTTCGTAATTTGAAGTCATTAGTCCAGGACCGCTCTTCATAAGAAATTAAAACTGTTCATGTTGGATGCAACTCGAGAAAGTAGATTTGAAACATTGTGCCATAAAATTCAAGGAAAAATTGCTTCGCATGTATGGTAGCTCATACACCTACCACCGACGACTTCACAGCTCTTATCCTAAAATATGCGGTATGGGCTTAGCTCTCTATGTAAACCACCTCTCTTTTCAACTACTCCACTCTTTTTAACAACTCTCCATGTAGACAACCTCTGTTTTTAACTACTCCACTCTTTTTAATTACTCTCCATGTAAGCGACCTCTCTTTCTAACTACTCCACTCACTGCACCACGCAAACACCCACCACCCAGATATCGAGGACTTGCGTTGAGTCCCTAAAGGTTTTCTCGGAGTCCGGGAAGGGTGTGTCCAGGAACAGATCACTGAGCACTTTGGTGTAGTAGTACATGGACGAAGAGGCCGACCCAAACGTCACTGGAACGAAACAAAAGTGTGAAAATTGGCGCACAGCAAGGAATCAACACCAGTACTAAGAAAAAGCGTACATTTCACGAGGGCGTTGCTCAAAGAAATCCAATTTGTAGAACGATTAAGCTTTCTATGATCGTAAGTTGCGTGTCTGATGGTCGACGCACGGTTAACAGGGAAACGTACGTTATTTTGCGAGAGCTGAGGAGCAACCAAACTCGTTACAGAATCGTAAATTATGTTAACAACTCAGTAAAGAAGTGAACATGTACAAAAAATATACATGTCTGTCCCATGATTCAAATAAAAAAGCTTACGAGTAGATGCAATTCAGAATGCCGAAGCGAAATCAGATTCTATGGAAAAAGGACATAATAGCAAATAGATACCAACTTCAGACAGAGGAGGAATGGGGTATACTTTTACTACCTTCATCAGAAAAATCCTTTCATTATAATCTTCATCGTACAATTCTCTACGAGACAACTCAAGCAGAAGATACCGAGGACAGGTCAGAACCTGTGTAAGGCCAGACCTTCATAACAGGAGTTTTGGAATAGAAAACTCCCCCTCTACCTTGAGACTAAGTTCCAAGTGAGTCTGTATTTATGTTCAGTAAAAGTATTATTTCACTATAGAGAAGAACCAACGAGTATATGAGCAACATTTTTATCGCAAGAGTTTGAAAATTAGATTTCCGAATTGATTGGATATTACATTAAGCCGACCAATTCGTAATTGATCATCCAGTTGCTATGAAGATCCAACTACACAAGCGTTTAGTGTTCATGTACAGGTCATGTCTCGTCTTCATCAAACGAAGGAGATTCAATCAATTAGTAATCAAGTATCGATTAATTAGTAATGAATTATCGATTAATTAAATCGAATAATTTGTAATGAATAACGCACCTTGTTGCAAAGTGTTCTCATCAACAATCTCAGTTCATTTGAATATCGAATAGCAAGAGAATAGAAGGAACTCACGGATGCAGAGGATGACCAAGTGTTCTCCAAGTATTGCACAATGTTCTCTTCAACTACCTCAGTTCACCTGAATATCGAATAGCAAGAGAATGGGAGGAACTCACGGATGCAGAGGATGACCAAGAAGAGGATGTAGACGACCAGCTCGCGCAGTGTTGTGCGCACGTAGACCTCCCTGTCATCGGACTTGGACATCTGCCGGGTTGCCCACATGCCTGACAGAGAACTCAGTCGTGTCATTTCTCGAAATCATCCTGGAAACTTTAACGTTAGTTGCGTCATTTTTTTAAAATCATCCTGGTAACTCGAATGACGGTCGAATCATTTTTTTTAAATTATCCTGGCAAATTACACCACGGTTTTATCATTTCTCATTACCGTGGCTAGTCTTACAAGATTACACTCAGAGATACGTGGGGATAAAATAAGTTTCGTTACTTCACCCTAACTACAACAACGGTGTTTCTAGAAAAGGAAGAAGGAAAGCACCATTTAATATGGAATTAAGGAAATAGGAAATATGTGCACAAGGTGTGTCATCACATCCTGTGTATTAAAACAAAATTAGCAGAAGTCTATACGTAAAAGAAGATAAAGGTTGAAGAAGAAAGTAATAGGTGCTGAGAAAAGAAGATACCACTGAACCGAAAAAATTGGTCTGTACAAAACAAAAACTTTTTCTGCCTAAACAAATCCAGAGCAGATAAGTTTCAGCTCAGGA
Source organism: Platorchestia sp. MABIK (assembly GCA_014220935.1). Taxonomy (NCBI): domain Eukaryota; kingdom Metazoa; phylum Arthropoda; class Malacostraca; order Amphipoda; family Talitridae; genus Platorchestia; species Platorchestia sp. MABIK. The sequence goes on along the minus strand of JACJUY010003171.1, from coordinate 58,328 downwards.
CTTCATATCTTCCTCCTAAGAACTATACTTTCCAATGCCAATGAACACATAAGTGTAAACGCACTCCAAACTAGGAGATCCATTGTATGCCTAACAAATGTACAGTTTTGTGCCCAACAAATGAGAAAAAAAACTGAATCAAAGGCTTTCATCTTCTTTTACATTGAAAAAAGAATGTTCAAAAGCTCATGACACTTCTGCAACAATATTAAAGTTATTTTCCCTCGAAACAAACGAGCGTATGAAACAACACTCCAATGAAGAGTTCAAAGCAATTTTCCAAATAGGTCCCCGGTTTACATTCGGTTAGCCAACTAGTAAGCTCAAGAAAAATTGTTGGCTTGTTGTCGAAACTTAAATGATCGTGTCGATTTATAATCGTTATTGATGACACGGGATCAATGCTCTGCTGACGTAAGTAAAGGTCACGGAATGATGGAGGGGAGAGGAGGGAGAGGGCATGCGCTACCAACCGTCAAAAGGGGGCGGTGCTAAGGTAACGGTCTCCTGAATTTCTCATGCATGCTTGTGCATTGGTTGCCCTGTGTTGAGCAAATCTTAGCCAACTAGCGCGCTGTCCTGCTATGTTATTAATCACTCGTTATACAATTATATTGCTGACTCACTTCTCTACTGTTGAATGGAGAACACTTGCTACTCTTCTGTTCTATTTTCTAGTCATTGAGAATACTTACTCTAGGTTTGCAGTCTTATCTGTTCAATTTAGCATCCGAAGCTCTCGCGAACATGTCAAGTGATCGCTTGACTTCTACTTAGTCTTAGAATACGCTCTCCTATCATCGTCCCTATCGATGTCTTGCATGTCTTTTTCTCAGGGAAAAGTCCATCTTCTGGGTGTTTAGTTGTGCAATACGTGGTAACGAATCACGTTAAAAAAAATACAACCTTGACGATCTGCAAGATGAGCTGAGGGTTGTGCACTTCTTTTAGTAGTCGAGATTAACACAAGTGTACATCTATGTATCTGATTGTCGTCGAATGCTTGCTTATATTATACAATAGAATAATTTACTTTTACTTGACATTGCTATGTGGTGCTCATTTTCCCGATTGTTCGTTCCCGATGATGGTAAGCTCACCAAACTAAAATGTCAAGCAGAATATTAATTTAATGATTCACAGTACTGTAATGATTTGTTAGTATAGTTTGAAGAAAATTGACTAGTGAATGTTTTCTTAATTGAAGGCGGCAGTAAAAAGTATTGAAACATAATTAAAATATTTATGTTAATTCGGGCATTAAATTCTGTGTGAAAACGTTAATTGACCAATCAATTGGGCTTTCACTAGGTTAAGTGTACTAGGTTAAACATAATTGAACGTCTTGTAATAGCTTTGGCGGAGTGCCCTAGAAGTAGATGTACTTACTTTTTTTATTCGGGCCCACAAGAAGTTAAACTCAAATGTTCCCGAGGTAATATTCTCAAGAAACAATGTTCACGATGTACCAAAAATTGTGAGCAATTTGTTCAAATTGTTCCAGAAGAAAAAGAACCAACGAGTTAACAAGTTAACTCGTTAAATTTAACAGCAAACCTCCAAAAGTTTTGATATGGTGATGAATGAACAGTACCATTAACAGGACGTGTTTAATAAATCAATAAAGTGTTCATCTGGAATTTTCATTTACGGTGCATATTTTATAATGCGTAAGAATTCAAACGCTTAGACATTTTACTTTCATCACTACTATGCAAATTTCGAAATGCATTTACCACAATGCACCGTTACAGTACCCTGTACTGCAGCTCGCTAGCAACGCCAATTTAGTATCAGATCAAGACAAGCAAGAGGTCACGCTATTTATCAGCCCTGCAACAATTACAGCCGAACACAGCCCGTTTCAATAGCCCTTGCACCTCAGGAACTTTCTTCTAGACTTGCACGATAGCTTGACGTTCGCAATGTATCGCTGTAACGTACGATGGAACGAAAACTTAGGGGGCACACAAGATAGCGAAGCACAAGTTGCTAATGTCATAATTAAGCATCAATGTTTTAAGGTACGGAAAGTAGTGTTTTCGACGTGAAAATTTTCCTTCATATGGGATTTAATTTTAACGATATACAGGGACGATATACAGGGTGTTCAAATATGTAAATCAGGGTATTCAAATATGTAAATCGCATCAGTGTCTCACCTGCTCAGAAAATTTCCGATCCCAGCGAACGGTTATTTCTCGTGGCCGGACTCTGATCTCCATCATAGTTGAGCTAGTGATTCTTCTGTAGCGTTTGCGGGAAATACTCTTACGCATTAAAAGCAAAAGAACTGGAAAACTCCCCATGCGTAATACGTGTTACTGTTCCACGAAGTTTAGCGCATGGTCTGTTTGAAGTTGCATCAGAAATATTCGCGTGCGCATTTCGCCTGATCTATATAGACTGTTGAATGACAGATCATACAGTTGTGGTGACTTTTTCCTGCTGCGATGGATGAGCACATGCATCGTGCGGCTAAAGTTTAGATTTTGATCAATTATCGTCAAAAAATTTCCGATATCATCCAAATTCTTCTAAAATTTTCCGCTGTAGCCTAAAATCTTCCAAAATTTTTTGACATCGTCTAAAATCTTCCAAAATTTTTCAACCTTTCATTAGTTTCGCCACACGCTGAGCAGACCAGGTAGATCGGCGAGACTACGGTCACACCACCTCGCCCTACCAACCGAGTACGATCAATCGATCGCCTCTCTGTGACCGGAATATTCGAGAGCTAAAGCTAGGCAGTGGCAGCTGCTGCAATTGGCTCTACTGTCCAATTTCTCTTAGTCGCCCGATTAACGTTAATATCTGTGTGTTTTGGACGACGTTTGTTAGCGAAGGGACATTGGTGAAGTAGTAGTATTAGTAGTATCCGTGTTGCTATTAGTGGTGGCAGTAATAATAGTGGTGTTGTGACATGGGTGTAGTACACGGTGTAGTAGTACTGAATGATGTGACATGTGTGTGGTAGTAGTATAGTGGTAGTGGTAGAAGTAGTGGTTGGTGTGACATGGGTGTTATGGTAGAAATGGATGATGTGACATGGGTACAGCACCGTCCTTGCTTTACCCCAAAATTCTAGCCCAACGATAAAGTATTACATTTTTTTAGACGATAAAGTATTACATTTTTTAGGCAAACCCTTTCCCTATTAAGAAATTTTCGACGTCCGAAAATTGAACAATTGAACTTCAAATGAAAAGTTTCAACACTACAGCAGGTTAGAGTATAAGTTAGTTCAAGACTCGCAACCACATGAAATATGTTCTTAGGAGAGGAAAGAGGAAAGCACCGCTTGATTTGAAATTTCAATACTTTTCAGAAAGATAACAAACAATGAGTCTGTGTACATATTTGAGAAATTGTGTACAGAGAAACGCAAGAAACTTTGAGAGTAAAAATATTTCAATGTGCGATTCTTTGGAAATTGGTTCATCATGAGTGTTTTGCAACAATTAATTGCTGAATAACGACTTCCGAACAGCATATCGGAACGTAACTAGATCTTAAATGAAAGCCCAATAACAAAATGATCCTGAATATAACGCATAGATGCAATACTCGTCGTTATTTCTTAACTACCATGGGACCAAAATTATAAGCTAGCCAAACAAGCTAGACAAATTAACCGCGTGCGTCAATACATATAGATCTCTACATCATGATTCCAATTTTAGCCCTACGATGCGTGCGTTCACCCAGCACATAAAAGGCCAGAATAAGTGAACGATCTGCCAGCGTATAAAAAGGCACAATAAGCGAATGATCTGTCGTGCAGTAGCATACGGTTCAGCCCAAATGCACACACGGCGCGACTTCAAAGCGCTCGACATTACGACGACGATGTGAGGCCGCGCCGATAGTGCCGAGGGCACGCAAACATCGCGTGAGGGTAACCAGATAACAACGATCTTGCGGCCCTTGTTCTGGACGGAGTAATTAGCACTCCACAGCCCGAGTAAAGTTATCGTGAGGTGATCAGTTCGGGACAGGGTAAACAAACTGGAGCCGTCTTTTTAGCGCAAGCATGCCCTTCGAAACTCGGCTCTGACTTCAAGATCGAGTGAAATGTCCCGCTAAACTACGGCGTTGACGTCACAAAGGACAATTATAGAGGTGTTTTGTTGAAGCAGCATTAGCGTTGTTGTAAGGTCAAAAGAAAATTGACCCTATCGTAAAATTGACCAAGACTTTAATCGTCGGCTTTGAGTGCGTGCCGTTTTACAAAAATAAAAACGTGTGTCCACCAACTGCTAAAATTGAGAATCCGTTATTCTAGTTTGACGAATTTTGCGAAAATGTAACGTTATTTTTAGATTTCAGCTTTCGGATCTAACAGATTTCGAAAAGTTTTTCCAAAATTTACGGTTGTAGAGCTAACCCAACTCTCAGTTTTTTCCGAATGAAATTCGTACTTGCAATAGAACTGAGTCACCCTAAATTCGTGGTACCATACCCAACCGAACATACAAGGCTCACACCTCCCATTGGTGCAGCCTAAAAACACATAGGAGTAGATGATTATTATTATTATATAAGAAAGTTTTAGCCTCCCTTAACCACGACAAAGATGTTCCAAGAGAGGAAGAAGGAAAGAACCATTTAGTATGGAGTTGAGGGAACGCGGAATCTATGCACAAGGTGCAGAGAAACAGTAAGCTAAGAAAGAAGTTCATGAAACAAGAAAAAGTTGAAGAAGAAATTAGTAGGAGCTGAAAAACGGGACAGTAGTGAACCGAAAAAAGATGGCGCGTAACAAAACAAAAACCTATTGTATTTCAACAAATAGGAAGCTTTCCTAACCTTTAGCTCTGGCCCTCACATAGTCCCCGTGGGAGCGCTAATTCCCACAGATACAATAGTTGTATACTCCTGAGGGGTACGAGCAGATGAAACATTCACAGAATGTGAAGGATAAAAAGTCCCAAATAAAATACCACAACGCACGAAACAGCAAGAGTGTCACACAAAGGATTAGAATATAAGTTGGCTTTAGCCTACTTGAAGCACAACAAAAGCGTTCCTATGAAAGAGGAAGACACCATTAAGTGTGGTATTAATTGGTGTACGCGATCCGTCATAAATGACTGGAATCGATAATTTCCTAAAAAATATATTTCAGATGTGGATCAAAAACAAATATATCCAACCCAACAGAACCCGCGATTAAAAATACTCTTAATCTTGTGCACTGGAGAAACTACTATCAAAAATAGTCATTAAGCTTCCTTGACATTAAAAAGATCTGGAAATCCATACACACGAGGTGTGTTCCGCACACCCTGCGCTTAGAAACAGCAAGAGCGAAAGAAGTTCATGAAACAATATGGAAAACAAAGAAGGAAGTGATAGGAGCTGAAGAAAGTACAGCAGTAAACCGGATAAAGGTTGAGACAGAAGAATTCAGGACTGTCTGAAAAGTAAAATTACAGTACAATACACTCTACCGAAACACACGTTGCTGATGCGGCATTAACTTTAGATTCAATTAGAAATTAGTTTCAGCCTTCCCAATCACAAAAAAAATGTTCAAAAAGAGGGAGGATGGAGGCACCATTTGGTATGAAGACAGAGGAACGTAGAATCTATGCACAAGGTGAGTTCCCACACTAGATCCCCAGCGCATAGCGACAGTGAGTTTAGAAGAAAAGTCATTAATTAAAAAAATATAAGATGAAGAAAGTCATAGATGCTGGAAACAGGGCAGCAGTGAACCTGAAAAAGATAGGAATACAACCAAAAAATTTATTCTTACAAAAAAGAAGACGTGCCTATTCTTCTGCTCGGACCACACATCTTCCCTCTAGGAGCGCTAACATGCGGCAGCAACTACAGCTACACGAATTTTTGGATTTGTATACCAAATTAATTAATGAACCAAATCAATTTGTTTGTATGTTATTGTCAGTATGAAGTTATGTCACAGCACTGATAAGTTCTTACAGGCGTGAACCCATAAATGAATAGATTTAGTGCCCTAGTGTCAACCATCAATTTAACGTAAAGCGTAAAAATACGTTCTCTTGTATTCAATGTTCCTAATATTGTCAAAAAAGGGCCACACCTTGGGACCACACTCCCCGGAACGGATGAATTACGAGATATTGAATGATCAAATATATTCATTAGGCCTCGGCGTTCAAATTACTGTCACTGTATCATCTCCACTGTAACTATTCTCTATTATTATTATAATTATTATACAGCAGTCCTTGTGTATTATAGGCTTTTCTAGAGCTGGGAACTCCGCGGCAACTTCAACAGCAGCGAAGGAGTTATCCTGCAAGAGTATCCTGCGAAGGACGACTGGGGTGTCGTTTCATTCACTAGAAAAAAACGAATTGCTCAAACTGCGCTGTTTTGGTGCGTGAACAATAACTACAGCGCTCGGTAAAATTTGTCGAGAATTTACTTCAGAATACCTTCCTCGTATTTGCGACCAATGTTCTTTGACGATCGATGATATTACAGTAAGAACATTCCGTAACTCTTAAAAATTAGCGCATGATTTTTCTTAACTGATAGAAATGCTTACGGTAGGATGGAGTCATGAAAATAAAGCTGTCCTGTTTCTCAGCCCCTCTGACTTACTTTTCATCTTTTATCTTGTTTCCTAACCCTCCTTTTCAACTAATTATTTCTATGCGTGCGGGAATAGGCTTGTGCATACAATCCGTGTTCCCTTTGCTCCATACTAAGCGGTGCCTTCATCCTTCTTCTCTATGACCATCTTTGTTGTGGTAAGGGAGACTGAAACTAACTTGTAATCAATCAGTCGTAAATATTGTTCTGCCCAGCAACAATGAACATGCTAGAACATTCAATGAATATTCTTTGGATAATCTCGCAAAGTTTTGAAGTATCAATGCAATTAATTTTTTTATGACTCTTCATAACAGTCTAAAATTCCGATAACACGTTCAATGCGATGGGTTTAACTAAAGTTCAATATTCAATCGAACTTTAAAGTCTTTTGTGGAAAGCAATTTTGAAAATAGCAAACATGTACTGGATCGTGCCTTCGTTTAGCATTGATTAAGTTTTTAGAAAAGTTGAGTTTTTGACTACTGTGGCCAGTCAGCAGCATGATGAAAATCCCCTCCGCGGCCGATAATCAATGGGGCAAGGGTCTGTGACTATCTCAGTTACACGCCTGGAAAAGCTTTTAGTTCGGGTCACAACTAATCATTTTATAATAACAACTGATGACTTTCAGTTGTGAATCTTCCGGATGTATAGACGTGAGAGCTGGTACACAGGAGCGGCAAAACCGAGACACAGATCCTCGATTACCGTTAAATTAATTTAAAATCACAATTAAAATGTTCCAAAGAGAGGACCGCACCATTTAGCAAGGATCTAAGGAAACGAGAAATCTATGATTATGGTGTATCCATGCACCCTGAGCACGGAGAGAAAATTGAAAGAGGTATATGAATCAAGAGAGAATTTGAAAACAGTACTAGGGGCTGGAACAGAGGTAGTGAACCGAGAAAAAATGATACTTAACAAAACAACAAAAATATTTGCTATTTTAACAAAACAAATACCTACAGTATTTATCCCTCAGCTCGGGACTGCCCGTTTTTCCCTAAGGAGCACCAATTTCCGTGCGTACAATAGTCGTATCTCCATAAAGGGGTAAATTTAAACCGTGTTGCAATTAATGCTATAGTTTGAATAAGTAAATTCAGTGCAAATAATATGATTTGAAGCTAATTAATGTTACTTTAAAATGATTAGCGTTATTGTAAAATTTAGTTCACTTAATGTGAATAATGTCATTAATAAATGTCATTTTGATGTAATGAATGTTTTTGATGGAATAAGTTAATTTAATACGAATAGTGACATTTATAATTGTCAATTAATGGGAATTTAATGTGACTAATGTTATTGTTAAAACAGGTTCATTGGAGTGCACCGTAGCCTAAAATTAACGGTAAAATTTAAAAGTATGTGTGAAGGATCCTACGAGCAAATGGTTAATACCACCAGATGTCGATACTAAAGTTCGACATCCGAATTCTCAGCCCACTGTCACCCAAACAGAATCAACTGCTGGAAGTCCTATACAGTATGCTTTAAGAACAATACTTTTTACTCCCTTAACTCCTCGCATCGAAACCTATAATTAATCGAATTGATACCGTAACATCTAAGGATTAAAAAATTAGAAAAGGAATTCGTTATAAAAAACGATGTTTTATTCCAATCAAGCATGATACATATCATCTTGAAAAGAAAAGACACATCATATTCTCTTAATGAAGGATGCATTCGACATGTTTCGATCACGAGCAAACATCCCAGAGCTGCCCCGTCGGTTGGGGACATGTCGGGTGTTGTGAGGGTGTCGCCATGGTTGCCTTGGGGTTGCCATGGTGGCCGTGACGGTCGCCAGCCCTGAGATGCGTTGCCACAACACCGGCCTGGCTTTGGCTGGCGCAGATCTGCTCTACTTAAACCAGCAAGGTCTCAAACTTCTCCCCCCTCTACACAAATTCTACTTAAAACCAGCAAAGTCTCTCTCAAACTCCTCCCCTCTCTACACAAATTCTACTCATAACCAACAAGGTCTCTCTCAAACTCCTCTCCCTCTACACAAATTCTACTCATAACCAACAAGGTCTCTCTCAAACTTCTCCCCCCTCTACACAAATTCTACTTAAAACCAGCAAAGTCTCTCTCAAACTCCTCCCCCCTCTACACAAATTCTACTCATAACCAACAAGGTCTCTCTCAAACTCCTCCCCCCTCTACACAAATTCTACTCATAACCAACAAGGTCTCTCTCAAACTCCTCCCCCCTCTACACAAATTCTACTTAAAACCAGCAAAGTCTCTCTCAAACTCCTTACCCCTCTACTCCGATACCTGAATTCTCGTATTAAATTGTAATAACTCGGCTGCTCTACTTAAGCCAGCAAGGTCTCTCTCAAACTCCTGACTCCGAACTCTTGCATTAAATGGCAATAACTCGGCAGTGAAGTAAATTGTTCTCGAGCGGCTTCTGTTCAGGTATCAGTGATCCCAACGGTTACTAAAATCAAGATCGGTTACATTAGGGAGCGGGTTTTTTGTGGCATATCACGCATAGCGGACGACCTCTTATATTAATTTGCAATAACTGGGCAGTTTAATTAATTTTTTCGAGCAGTTTCTGTTATTTAAAGATAAAGAATACCAGTGATAAGTTGAGCTCCTTGCCCTTCGACACAGATAC
>JACJUY010003171.1:0-31484 GCA_014220935.1 Platorchestia sp. MABIK | reverse complement strand
TACTGTATGGTTTCCTTTTGATATTTTAATTACAAAAAATCATGACTTAAAAACATTGATATTACTATATTTTATGTGACCAACAAAAAAACAGACATATTCCTAACAAAATTTGAATGTGTGCAAAAAAAACCAAAAAAAACAAAAAAAACACATAAAAAACATGTTTTTTTTGCAAAAAAAACTGCCATCAAATAAAACCGTTTTTTTTGCATCACTATTTTTGACTAACTATTACTTGACCGTTAAAGGAAGTGTCCATTAAGAGTCTTCTCCCATGTTGCAGAATTCATTTGTGGACTTCCCCTCATATTTTCCACACTTGCACCGATAGAATTCCAGTAAGTAGTTAACCGCTATAACTTGTTAATACTCATTTGCGACGGAAAGTGCATGGAAGAAAAATTGTTTATTTACATCTAATTAACTATAATTTTGGGGTAAATGATTTTTAACAAGTTATAGCGGTATGCTAATTTTTGTCTTTGATGGCTGGATCATTCAAGCACGTCAGAAGGGAGAGTCCATTGTAGTCTTTGCCTCAGAACAATTTCTTTCTGCTTCAAACGCTAGAGTTCCGGTAAGTAACTTACCGCTATAACTCGTTGAATACTCATTCCCCCCGGAAAGTGCATAGAAGAAAAATTGCTTATTTACATCTAATTAACTAAGTTTAAGCACCGAAAAGTGGAAAATCGATTATTGTTCTCTCTTTCACATTTACCAAATTAATACATGTATCAATATTGTAATAAATGCATTATAATCTATATCATTTGTATAAAAGTGCGGTCAATATTGATTTTAAGCGTTTCACGGAAATTAAAAATTTCGTTCCAAAGAATCACTAAAGGAACACATTTAAAAACGTTTAACATGAATGACGTTCTGTTAGCAGATGTCATTTTTTCGAGTTATTCAACTTTGAAGTTATAGGAACGGCGCTCATGAAATGGCTTTATCGCTCAAAAGGAGAGAGTGTTCTAACAATGCCGCAAGTGCGCGGAGCGGGAGAGAAGTTTTTGTTTTTGCAATATATGGCGTAATTTATTATTTGCGGATCCCTCGGAGCCTGAACCCACTTCTAAGATGTTTTAGTTAAAAACACAATAAAGGTTATTGCCCAAAAACATTAGCAGGACTGGAATAGTGAAGACTGAAATCGATATGCACTCGACATCAGTTTCAAGATGGCGGCAATCGTAGAACATAAGTAAAACCGTAGGAGTGAATACCGTAGATTTGATATCAGAATATTTTTAAATTGTAATATTTTTGGGCAAGAATCTTTATTGTGTTATTAACTAAGACGTCCTAGAAGTGGGTTCAGGCTCCGCTTGATTCTCTAATAATAAATTACAAAGTATCCAAACGTACTCTAACATCTCCCGCTCGAGCGTGAACTTACTGGGACTGCTATGGAAAACGAAAATTTTAAAGTTGAATAACTCAAAATTAATGCATCAGCGAGCAGAATGTCATTCCTGTAAAACGTTTTTAAATGTGTTCCTTATGCGATTCTTTGGAACAGAATTTTTAATTTCAGCGAAAGACTTGAATTCAACATTGACCAAAATTGCTATGTAAATAATGAATTTATTGCTGTGTTTAACCCAATCCAAGTGGCATAAATAGATTATAAGTGAGATGAAGGCAGAGCAAATGAGAAGAAAGACTTCAAATAAGAAACAATACAAGATGAGAAAAATGAATGAAAGACACAGAATTACTGAGGATGAATGGCATAGTGCATGGAATGAGTACAAGGACCAGTAGAAGAAAGTAAAGAAAACAATAAATGAGGCTAAAGTGAAAGAAGAGAGACACCAAGTTGAAAATCTAGGAAAAAAGGTCTGGATGGAATAAGAGATTCGTATAAGTTCATACAAGGTAATAATATAGGTAGTAAAGTTCAAGTTGATAAATTAGTAGTCAATGGTTGCAATTTGTGAGATAGGATGCAAATGATGAAAGCAGTTGATGACTACTGGGAGGGCATTGGTGGAATGAAGTCTGAATGATAAGCATGAGCTGCAAATGGAAGACAAAATCACTTGTGAAGAGATTGTAAGTTTTTTGAACAAAATGAAAAGTGGAAAGACATATGACCCTGATAAGATCCCATATGAGTTCTATAAATGGGAAGGAGAGAGTGGAATAAACATGTTGAAATATTTATTTGATAAGATATGGAAGAGTGAAAGAGTATCAAATGACTGGAACAAGTGCATGAAGGTGGGCATAAGAGTATGAAAGACCCTACAAATTACAGACCAATTGCCCTGGCTGACACTGTATGTAATATTTTTGTGGAATTTTGAATGATAAACTGAAGAAAGATAATTGAAGAACTAGGAGCACTGGAAGAAGAACAGAATGGTTTTAGGCAAGATAGACGTGGTGAGGATAATCTGTTTGTAGTAAGTAAAATAATTGATCAAATAAGGAAAGATGAAAAGAAGGTATATTTGGCATTCCTTGATATTGTAAAGACGTATGACAGAGTAGATTGGTTTAGGCTTTTTGAAATCTTAACCCGTCGCTACATCCTGGACTCTTAAAAGGTCGGTGAAGCTAGTACATGTTGCACATCCGCAAACCTAGGGTTGCCATATATGGTTTTGAGCGTCTCATTGAGCGCTATTCATTGGTGGAAGGTAAAATAAGGGAGGGGGGGGGAGGGACAGGGGAGGAAAGGTAACATGTTCAAAGCTGGATGAACTCTTCCGCTCAGTCTGGCCTCTGAAGGGAACGCGTGAGGAGTATGGCTACCGGCGCTGAGTGACCCAGCTGTGTAGTGAGGCATGCCGGCACACTCTGCCTATTAGAAGGTTGCCATCTTCCTCCCCCCTCCCCCCCAACATGGGGGTCTAAAATCCGCAGATTTAGTTCTAGGCAACAAATAATACCACCATTGTATGCAGGAGAAAAAGGTCTATGTATGTAATACTATTTCTAAGCAATGAAATTGCTTAATAACAGCCTAAACACAAAATGAACTAAAAAAAAGAGCTGTAAAAACTGATGATTTTACATAAAATGCTCAGTACTCTGGAACCATTAGACCTAGGGAAAAATTCTACATACCACAAGATTTAGCAGGTCAAAATCTATGAAAATTCATCTATAAAAACATGGAAGTGCAATAGATAAATAATGACTAATGATTTTCCGATTTGGTTTTTGTATTTTACCCAAATAAAACCTCAAATTTCATAGATTTATGTTGGGCTAGCAGCATTTTTTTTTCACTGACAGAAAGAGCCACTTTTTCCCTTTACAATAAACCCTCAACGAAACTTCTAACTTGAGTAATGAATGTACAGTAAGTTGGAAAGTTTCCCCAATTTTTCAAACCTACCAATAGGTTGGCTGTGTGAAGACAGATTAAGAAAAAGTGGATTTAGTGGAAAGATAGTGAATACTATGCGAAGTCTGTATAAGAACACAGGCGCTATCTACAGGTTAGGAAACTTGGAAACTGGGCGAGTGAGGAGTGTTAGAGGCTTGAGACAGGGCTGTACTGTGGCTCCCCTGTTGTTTGGGTTACATTTGGAAGAATTAGCAGTTCGATTGAGAATGTGTGGCGTAGGATTGAAAGTTGGTAAAGAGAGACCGAGTTGTTTGTTGCATGCTGATGATGTGGTTGTGGTTAGTGAATGTGGACAAGAGCTACAAAGGAAGCTTGACATTATGAATGGATATAGCACAGATTTCAAGATGAACTTTGGTGCCAATAAAAGTAAGGTTATGGTTATAAATAGTGATCGACTGACAGACAGACGGTGGAATATTGGAGAAATCAGAATAGGTAGAACAAAAGAACACAAATATCTTGGTTGGAAGAAAAGATGGATGCACTAGAATTAAGGATGAGAAAATGGCAAAAGCAATCCAGTGGAGTGGATGGTTAAGTAGTGTGGCCAGATACAGAGCAAACAAATATGAATGTATGAGAGGAATGTGGAAGTATGTTGCTGTACCTAGTGTCATGTATGGTATGAGTGCTCTTGCCTGGAATGGAAGTGACCTTGAAAAGCTGGATGTGAGACAAAATAAGGTAGGATGTCTAGCATTGGGGGCCCAAAAATGGACAGCTACATAAGCTATTAGAGGTGACCTAGTGTGGGGCCTATTTTCAGAGAAAATGATGAAAGCTGTGTTGAATTATAAAGTGAGAATTGAGAGAATTCAGAATAGCAGGTAGGTGAAGCAAATTTTTGAATGGAATCAAGGAAACTAAGTATGCAAAAGATTATTTGTGTTATAATTTGGAGACCTGTGGATGACTGGCTTTTAAGGGGAACGTCTACCCAGAATGAAAAAAATGGCGGTCACGTTGTATGGGAACTAGATCTATGAAATTTGGCATACTTATGTATTTTTGATAGAGTTACAGGTTCATATCCCAAACTTTTTACAATTTTTGAACTAATTACTAAGATAATGGAGAAAATGGGTATTTTCAAAAGCTATCTCCTCTAAATGTTATTATTGTAGAGCAAAGATTTAGGTTTCGTTAAATGTGCGAAGAGTTTTTGCATGGCGGGGCGAAGAATGGATTTGAAATTCGTGAAAATTTAGTTTGTCTGAAATTTCAATTCTTTTTGAAAAGTCAGGTTTTTCCGTAGACTTTTCAATGTAACTAACAAAGTACTTTGAATTTCAAATAGATTCTCTGTCCAGCCATGCAGCCACTCTTTGCACATTCAATGAAACCTCAATCATTGCTCTACAACAATAACTTGCAGAGGAGATAGCTTTTGAACTTTTCATCTTCAATTGTTCAGGGAGCGCATTTCTTTACCATTTCTCTTTTTTCATTTGCAAGATATATTGCTTGAAAAATTGACACGGTTGGCGCACTGAAAGCTATCTAAACATATGAATATCTTTTCTTAGAAGTTTTTTGTGGATCTTTGAAGGAACCATTACTACAAGTGGTATCATAGATAAGTATCACCGCTCCAGGAGCGCACGCCAATGTGTACTCCTTGATGCGCTCCTCCCCTTCCCGCTTTTGTTTCCCCCTCTCATGGAGCAAAGAATGGAGTGTATCTCTGCTAAATTGTAAACTAATGAGTTCTGTAGCAAATAGACCAACAAAACAAAATCCAGATATTTCTGGCGCGTGTCTAATGCGGTGACTCAGGCGCTAGCAGCTGCATTTGAATCCACCCCCCTTCCCCTCCTTGTTTTCCCCTCTCACAAAGCACAGAACGTTCTGAACCTTTGCTAGCTTGTGAACTAAGTACTTCTGTAATGAATAGAGCAATAAAAACAACTATAAAATTTCAGAGGAGTGGCACATGCATTTGCTGGTCAGTGCTGGCTGCTGATTGGACCCCTCCCTCCATCCCAACCCCATTTCCCCCACTTACGATGCTCGGATCGTTCTGCAAATTTGACAGCTTGTGAATTAAGTATATCTCTAATGAATAAAGTAATTAAACAAAAACCAGGAATTATCCGGATTGTGGGTAGACGTTCTCCTAAATTTATGTTGGAGGCAAGGGACAAGAGTAGGACTGCAAGAGGTGGAAAAAAGAGATTGAGAGGCAAACAAAAGAGTATGGAGTGAATAAGTGGAAGCTTAGCCTACTCTAATCGGGTAAATGCAAAAGAAAGTGCCCAAGTGTGAGATGTTATTTGATGGTAGTTTTGGTTGCCAGCTCTTGTTTGCTGTGAGGCGTAAGGCATTGCGTGTGAACAGACGCACATGGAAGTGGAATGAGAATAATAAAGATTATGTCAGCTGTGTGATAGGGATGTGGAGGAAACAATTGAACATTTTGTGCTGGAATGTAGTAAGTATGAGCAAGACAGAGTGAGTTTCATGAATGTGGTGTTTGAACAGTATGGAGAGAATGGGTGGTATACCAGATGTGCTGAAGATGATTGTGGTATGAGCTGTCTAGCTGGATTGGATCAGGAGTGTAATTTGAGGATCATTGGTGCCACAAAAATTTTTCTTGTACATGCCAGGAGTAAGAGACTGTGACTGGATAGAGCCAGCCATGCAGAGTAGGCTATAGTGACCCACCATGCCTGGAGATGGTGTTTTGGCATACGGGTTATACCATTGATGCTGTCCAATGGCAGGTTAAGACAAGGGTTGGGGAATCCTAAGTAGTTTACTGGATAAGTCTGGTACACAGGTGCTGAATGCTCTGTGTGAATATTGTGAGGATTATGGAGGGAATTGTAGACCGTTACAAGGCCCGAACGCTGTCAGCCCTCAAGTTCAAGGCAGGGTATCCTCTGGAGTGCACAAATTTTAAAATGGTCTATATGTAGTAGCTGCTGCTGTTCAAGAGTCATTTCTCCACTCTATGAGTAGTTGTGCTGCTAAATGGAAGAAATGTGCTTGTGACTATATATAGTTTCTGCCTCTTAATAGGATCAAGTTGAACCTAATTTTTTTAATATGGGAATGAAAATGGCATATTTTTTACAGTATATTTGAAATGGTACAAAAAAATGAACATGGGATAAATTTTAATTTGAATAATTTCTATAGTAGAGACTAGTTTTATTATAATTTTTGATACGTGACTTGAGTACTGACTTGAAAATTATTGGTATGTTGATAGACCTCAAATATGTAACTTTACAATCACAAATGCAATGGCACATCTGAATATAGCTGATTTTTCAGATACAAAGTCAAAAGCTTGAACAGAATCCATAAGTGTTTTGCATTCAAAAATTTGGAAGATATTTGAAAAAAAATTATTATTTTTACTCTCATTTGAGGAGATTATTATTAGAGAACAGTAGATATCAACAAGTCAAAAAATTTCAACACAACTGGAAAAATGAGCAAGAAAATGATAGTGAAGCAGGTAGAAGAGCAACTCAGCCACCTCTCCTGCCCTGCAATTACGCACCAACCATATATAGGTTTAGTAAGACACTGAACTCATAGTTCAACTTGCTTAAAATTGTCTGAGGAACTGAAAAGGATGCCAGACAACACTTTTTTGCACGCAGTCTTTATGTTGTAGCCACTGCTTATGTGTAGCAGGCGGAATGAAACAGTGACTATATGTATATAGTTGCTGTTCTATTCACTGCGTGCAAAAAAGTGTTGTCTGGCATCCTTTTCAGTTCCTCAGACAATTTTAAGCAAGTTGAACAATGAGTTCAGTGTCTTACTAAACCTAAATATGGGTGGTGCGTAATTGCAGGGCAGGAGCGGTAGCTGAGTTGCTCCTCTACCTGCTTCACTACCGTTAACTTGTTTATTTTCCCAGTAGTGTTGCAATTTATTGATTTGTAGTTATTTATAGTTCTCTAATAAAAATGATCTCAAATAATGATAAAAGTTATAATTTAATTTCGAAAATCTTACCTGCTTCTGTAAGCAAAGTACTTATGCATTCTGTTCAAGCCTTCATCTTAGTTTGTGAAAAATCAGTTATCAAATTCAAATGTACCATTCCATCTGTGGTTATAAAAACACATACTTGTGATCTATCAACATACCTACAATTTTTATGTCAAAACGCAAATCATGCATCAAAAATAAAAATACGTCTATACTCTCAAAGTTATTCAAGTTGAAATTTATTCCTCCATCCTTTCTTAAACACAATTCTAAACCTGTAATAAATATGCCATTGTCATGCTTATATTTTAGAAAATTAAGTCAAACTTGATCCTATTCAGGGGCAGAAACTATATATAGTCACAAACACATTCTTTCCATTTAGCGGCCCGACTATTTATGGCGTGTGGGGGTGACTGTCGGAAACAGTGGCCGCTACTATCTATAGATCATTTCAAACTTTGTGTGCTGCAGTTAAGACCCTGCCGCTTGGAGTAGGTTAACTATGAATGTTTTTGCAAAAAAGAACTTTGAAATCATTTCAAGGGCAACATCCCCCATAGGAATCCAGGGTTTTGAGACCATTTGAGAAATAGGGATTGTTGTTGCTATAGGAAGTGTAAGAGGTCAGGTACATCTTGTGAAAAAATGAGATTCGTACATTCACTCGTTCGCCCGCTACGGGATTTGAAGAATGGGGGGAAGGGAGGAGAAAGTGGTATTTTATCATGTTACACCTCCCCCTTGGCACTTTCTTCACGGTGCGACGTTGCTATGTCATCTCCTATGTCTCTGTATTACAATATGATTTCAGGGGTCCAACCTGAACCAAAAATTTTAATTAATATTGTTCACGTTTCTTTGTTTCTCCTATACTGAAAACCCTGGATTTTGGAGTTCCAAAATACATCTCGTCCTACAGTTTATCCATTAGCCATACCTATTTCCATTACATATTACGTCATGAAATTTTTCCAAGGATCGGTATTTGCCAGCTGAAGCAGATTTTTACCTTTATCACCTTTATGATGATTTCAATATTGGATGCAGAAAAACGTATAGATTATGGGATGTAAAGGGTTACTTAGAAATTTGTCATAATCAAAAGTTGTGACATCACAAAGAAAAATTGTCACCAAAAAAATGGCACCTCAAAAACAATGTTCTAAAATTTTTATCATGGCTTTAGAGATTTCCTGTTTACTTTCTGTAATATACACAATATTCCACATTCAGTAATACCAAAATCATCTTTGCAGCTTAAAAACTACAAGATGATACATTGAGAACCCCGTCAAACTTTCGTTCTCTATGAATATTTCATTTTCTTTAAAGAAAATTGCAAATTTTCATAGAAGACGAACCATTTCAAATTGCATTTCCCATCAGTGTACCTAATTTCATTGCTCTAGTTTCAATAATTTAGAAAAAGCTCCGTTAGGGGGATGCTGTTCTTAATTAAACGTTTCAAGCCTCGGCTCATCATCAGTCAAAATCTGTAAAAGCAAAATATACAGTACATGCATTGAATAAAAAAACACAACAAAATCACAAAATTGCCCTTCAAGGATTAAAAAACCAAATACATCATGTAAAAACTGAATGAATGTACCAAAACTTCACTATCCAAAATTGTAAATATGAGTTGAAGTGGAAAAATAAAAAATAGGAGTACAATTAAAATGATGACCAGACACAAGGACAGCATACTAGTAGAAAATGAAATTTTAAAAAGAGAAAAAAAGAGGAAAACGGAAAATGAAGAGGAAGGGATAGAAAACCAAACAACTACTAGAGATAAAATGGAAACTTTTTTAAAAATGGAAACCTTTGTAGATATTAAATTCATGCAAATATTGTTACACTAGGTATCCATAATTTTTAAGGGGTAAGCACTCTGCATATCATTCAAGGCCAGTTTCAATTTGTGTAAATACAGTGACTAACATGTGCAGCTCACAAGGATTAGAAGCATGGCCTAAAATTATAAATTGGTCATTACTGATAATTTAGATTCAGGATTCATTCCTTTAAAAGTCTTTTATTAGAACCTTTGTGTATACCAATGTTTAAAGCCATTTCTGTGGTGCATCAGCAATCAATCTATCTTGAAATGTTGGATCATATCCCCAAAGCAATCGTCAAGCAATTTAGTAAAAATATTTTTCCCTGGTGGTCTAAATTAGTATTAAAAGTAGCTACTCTGTTGAATGTTTTTACACAATATCTTGACTGGTGGTGATATGATTTGTTATGTTTTTGTGAAGAAATTGTTCAAGATGAATGGAAAATATGTTTAAAATCATGAAAAGTTCTTTAAACTGCCCTGACGTGACACGACGTTAAAAAATATTGAAACATCCAATCTACCAGTCTAGAATCTAAGGTAACGATGTTGAAAAGTGTTTTAATATTACAAACCATAAAATCCTCACTTTTTCCTTCAGCCATACCTATTTCCATTACATTTTACAGCATGAAATTTTTCTAAGGATGGGTATTTGCCAGGTGAGGCAGATTTTCACCTATAAAAAAAATTCCCGTTTTTTCTTCAAACTTTGAAGTAAATTTAAAATCTTGCATTATTAACCAAAAACTTTAATTGATAGGAGGGACACTCCTAAAAATGCTTTGAAAGGACCAACAAAATAAACAGGATCTACTCATCACCATGAGTCTGGGTGGAAGAAGAGCTCAGCTACAATTGAAACTTTGAGTACTTAGGAAATTTTAGATGAATGTGCCACTCCCAAAAATGTTGGAGAATTAAATTGTGTTACTCTAAATGCCATTACCAAAGTTAGAGCAAGAAACTTTCCAATTTAACAAATTTCTGTCAATGTATAGATTTGTAAAAAGCTGAAGAATTGGGATCTGAGAAATGTTTTAGCCCTGTTTCACATAACTTCTCTTCAGTAAGTGGGAAGAGGTTCAAAACTTGACCTTCCTATATGATGCTTAGCAAGCCAGTCATAAGCACTTCCATGGGGAGAATGTGAAATCTTAAGCTGAGAGTTAGATAAGCCTTCTTTTTGTTGAAATAAAATGTTTCTGGTGTCTTTTTTGGTTCACTGCTGTTCTGTTTTTCAGAACCCATGACTTTTTTCTTGTTTCCTAACCTTCTTTCTCAACCTCTGTCTCTATGTACCTTGTGTATAGATTCTGCGTTTGCTTAAGTCCCTACTAAATGGAGCCTTCCTCTTCTTTCTTTTTGGAATGCCTATGTTGCGGTTAGGGAGGCTTAGCCCTTTACTGGTCACATGTGGAATATGTTTAAAAAATTTTTTTTGTATCAAATTCCTTTGTCTTTGAAGTGGAGTAACAACTTTTGTTCAAAAAAATTTCCCGAATCTAACATATTTCTCGAGTTACAAGTCTCAACAATATTGTTGAGTTGCCACATAACGGTAGCTACAATTTTGTTGAGCTGCCGTATTATGGTAGTGAAGTAGACATGCATTTCAATAAATTTTTCACAAAGAATATCATAAGTAACAAACTTACTTCCCTCTAATGCTAATATGAAATACAAGGAATGATTGGAAAAACGGAAATCAACATTTTGTTGCCATATCAACTGAAAGTCTTTGGGTTGTTCTGTATCAAATAAAAAAGTCTGTGGATGGGTTCCAGTGTAACTGGAAGATGCGACTAGAGTCACTTGCAATCACCGTCATGGCACAAGAATACATCACACTTTATATGATAGTGAAAAAGTTACACAAAAAACAACAGCTGATTGAGGGTTAGGGATAGATCTTGTCATTACCATCAACACATTTTAACCATGCAACAGGTCTTCCTTATTTTCTTCCAGGATTTCTGTGATAAATGTTGTTTTTCCTTGATACAATAGTAAATCATGAATGATTCTACTACAGCTTGATCTACAAAAGATCTTGAAGCCCCATTTATTGGGTTTATTTCTGATGTACTAGCATAGTTTTCCTGTCTTAGTGCTTTTGAAAGGCACCATTTCTTCATCTACTCTCTGGTAAAAGCTACCTTCAACCTTCTGACAGTGGTCATGAAACATTTCAAACAGCTGCCTAGGCTTCCAAAATTGATCGGCATTATTGTGTTCACTACACTATTGTTGTCAGTAAAATGTATATGTATTTTCAGAGAAATTAACCTCTTCAAACTTATTATATCATCTACTGCGTCATAGCTCAGCTGCGCACTCCAGTAATCGTCCACTGCAGGAAGCTTGCACACACCCATATAGAGCAATATTGCTAGGAACTGTTGTATTTCATTGTCATCTGTATTGACACTCTTGGTACACTGTTGAACTGAGTATAAGTTTGTCTGAAATGAGATTAGGCTAGTCATTTGTGAAGAACTGAGAGAAATACTGGTAAGGTGTCAGCATTTCATCTGGCCTTGTAAACTCAATCTCTGGTGGATATCTATTATAGATCTCTCTATTCCTCCACTGTCGTTCCTGCTAGAAAGGCTCATCTGGAAGTTCATCAGTTGACTGAATTACATCAATATTCTATTCACCTTTGTTGCGTTTCTGGTACTTGGTCCATCTAGCTGTTCGTTTGAGCTACCTTCATTGACATGCAATATAGTTGTTCCTTCATCACATGTATCATTGCCTTCATCAATGTCATCTTCTATAGCACCACTTGTGTTGAGAATGAAGTCAGGATCAGCGACACCGTCGTCCATGTCTATGCCATCACCAGAAAGAATCCTCAGCATAATTTGGAGCCAAACCTTGCAGATATCTATTACTGGTACCATAGAAACCTGACATCCATTTTGGGGCCTGTGAAGGTTAAATGCAATGTATAACCATTGTAAATAACATAGCTCAACAATTTTGTTGAGCTGATTCTTTACTCATAATTTTTACCATGAATAGGCAGTACAACAAAATTGTGGACCAATATTCAAGAACCTTACTTGGTGTCAAAATTGTATAATTATCTGCAAAACATGTTCAAACACGTCTACAAGAATGAACTAAATATAAGATGTAAAATAGACATAGATTATTTACTTGTTACACCCTGAAATTGAAATCGGAATGCAGAGAAATTTGATAACACGTACACAGGGATCAAAAGGTTGTTGACATTGAGGCTTGCCACTACCTCACTGCCATCTATTGCCTACTTTTTGTACCTACGTGATGCGAAACAATTCTGTTCAGCTGCCAGAACAAGAAAAAACATTAACTAACTGCAATTTTGTATATTTTATCAGGCCTAAAAATGCCTCAACAATTTTGTTGAGTAAACCATTAAAGGGTCAAAACTAACATCTAATCTAGGCTAAGCTGCCATTGCTTCTTTCTAATTCCTTCTGGTCTCATATGACCAGTTCATTAACTTGCCTCTTGTTTTGGTTTTGCATTCCATTAACTCTTTACTAAATGGTAGCTTGCTCTCTTTGAACACCTCTGTTTAGGAATAGAAGGCTGAAACTAACTTATAATCCATAATCATTGTGCAGCAAGTAAACTGAACCTTGAGCTCTGGTTGCCAACTTTCCTTGTTATGCACGGCCCATGTGCTTGTACGAATGAAAATGGGGTTTAGCAGTTATTCATATTCTATCTAGCCTTTCCATATTCATTACCACAGATATTGGGGCCTTTAAGGGAAACTATTATTGTATCCTAAAAATTTAAGCTCCTAGGGGAAAAAAGAGGCCCTGTGCTTGAGGTTGGGTAGGCCTACCTTTTTTGAAATAGAGTGGGAATTTGGTGTTATGATGCATCTGTTTTTAGTTCAATGTTGTTTTTGTTTTCAGCATCAATAACCTTCTTCAACCATAACTTTGTTTCATAAACCTCTCTCAACTTACTGTTTGCATATATAGGAGATCTTATTGAAAAACATCTTATGCATAGATTTCCTATTCTCTTAACTCCACACTAAATGGTGCCTTTCTTCTTCCTCTTTTGGGAGCACCTTTGTTGTTAAAGAGGCTAAACCTAATCTCATCTAAACCAAGCATGTTGGGTTTTGTAATGGAGGTATAATTCTGGTATTCATGTGAACTGGTTAAAGAAAAACTTGTAAGCTTTAAAGTTTAATCCTTTGTGGACCAAAACTCAAATAGATTACATAGGAGTTTTAAGAGATGAATGTTATCAGTATCCTGAGATATCACTGAAAGTATCCTAGCATGGGTCTCTTCTGCATAAGGAAGCAGCTTCATATTTATTTTAAATTAAAAAATTGTTTCTTTGGAAATTGTAAGGTTGTAAATTTAAGAAAATTTATCAATTAATGATGGTTTGAAAAAACTTCCTCAAGTTGGACACAAAGTTATTAAATGTGTTGCACCAACTATGGGACATAGACATGACTGGAATTGTAAATTGCAAATGCAAGGTTTCTGCAATGTCTATAACAAATAGGTTCATGAATGCAATTAATTGCACCTCTCAGTAGACAAAGGGTTAAATACTTGAAAATAATATTTTTGAGGCATGAGGCTCCATAACAGAGAATGACTGTCATTAACTGTTAAACAAGTGGTCTTTTATTTCAGGCAATGATTTGTACTTCTTGAACTGATGATGGAGCTGGACTCTGAAATGTTTTCCTATTAAACATGATTATATTCCTTGGAATTCTCATTTTCAAGTTCCTCAGACAAACAGTCACAATGAGCTTCAACTGGGACCTAAATTGACTGCCAAATCCTTACCAATCTTGTATGAATTATGAGAATTGTGTTCAACATCTTAAAATTTTGCCGGGTTTCTATAATTTTACTGGATATTACTGAATTGTATTGTGCTTTGAGTTGCAAATTCTAAAAACTTGGGAGAGTTTAACTTTGCACTCTTATAGTTATTGGTTGGACCACTGTGCACATTCTAAACACTCGTGTGTAATTACTGTATTTTATTCATGTAATTCTTTGATACGAAAAGTATGTGAATAAGTTAGCTTTCCCACATTTTATTTTTATAAATTTGTTTCATGGCTGAACAAATAAGACTTGTAGGAGCGTCTCTTTGTTAATATTGAACATTTCAGTGTCAAGTGCTTGGTTTGATAGGGCTTTAGCTACCTCAGCTCTGTCAAAATTTGGCAGATCACCCTGTTTGTCAATGTGGAAGTGATTGCAAAAAAGATCCTGTACAAGCAGAATATTTTGTCTTGGTTCCTGCATAAGCCTAAAGATATCAGGGTTCTTCCTGGCATCTTAGCAATTGCCCTTCCCAAGACCTTAATTGCTGCTCTGCAGAAGCTTTGGGTTGATTCTTTGCCCTAGTGTAAAGTTCCTTGTTGGTAACTACTTGTATTATTTATATGTTCTCATTTTCTCCATCTACATTCATAAGTGCTTGCCAGCGTCAAGGCCACCCTTTATCTCTGCTGGACATGTCTCCATCAAGGGCTTCACCTTGGTTTTAGCAGTGTTCCATTTATCTGCAATGCTCAAATCTCTGAGTTTTCCTGTTTAATTTTTAGCTGACACTCTACTTTAAATCTAACTACAATCTTCATGGGAAAAAAAATTTAAACATTCTTGTGTGATTAAAGGCCAAGTCAGAGCTGCATTAGAAGTAAGGATTGAAAATATTTATTCATTAAATGTGTTTTCTGATGACTAGTTAACATACATTGCATGACAGTCAAGTGGTTCCTAAATTTCGGCAGAGTAATTCAGATTGATGCAAAATAACTTTCAGGAAATTTCCTGGTGTTGTCAACCTCCCTCAAGAGGATACAACTATTGTATTGGTAGGAATTAGTGCTCCCTGGGGGGAATATATGAGATTCTCAGCTGAGAGTTAAGTAGGCCTTGTTTATGTTGAAATGAATCGTTTTGTTTTGTTAAGGACTATATTTTGTTCAGTTCTGTTTTTCAGCACCTACTACTTTCTTTTTCAACTTATAACTTGTTTCATAAACTTATTTCTCAACTGTTTCTATGTACCATGTGCATAGATTTTGCATTGCCTCAACTCCACACTAAATGGCGCCTTCTTCCTTGCTATCTTTGGAATGCCTGTGTTGTGGTTAGAAAGGCTTAAACTAACATCTAATCTCTAAATATAATCTTGAAATGTGCCTGTCTTTTTGTTTTGGAGACTGCCTGAAATTTTCTATGATGGTTTAATCTTTAATGTAAGCTAGCAATGAAGAATCTTCGTTTTGTTTTTCAACAGATCAGCATGGCTCGAAGTGTATCTTCTAGTAGAAGTGATGACGATGGCCAAATTAAAATGCTTGACAAGCTAAAGAAGTCGCCTTTGAAAAGTAGACCTGCAAGGCGTGAGAGCAGTTCTAGCAGCAGTGCTAGCAGCAGCGACAGCAGTTCTGCCGATAGTGACTCTCGCAAACGAAGAAGCTCACATTCTCGCCGGGCTGTTGGGCGACACGATGACAGTCGTAGAGACAAAGACAGGTCTAGTCGTCATCGCAAGGACAGTCCTGTCAAGAGGAATAGCGCTGATCGACACAGAAATGACAGCGGAGGTAGGCGTGAGAGAGAATCGCGCCGGCGGAGTCCGAGCCGCGATAAGGAAGCTCATCGAAGTGGTAGTAGAAACAGAAGCAAAGTAAGTGACAGCCGCAGTAGAAATAGATCGGACAAACGGAGCCGCAGTAAGTCCATTCATCGCAGCAGAAACAGAAGTGGCCGTCGTAGCAGAAGTAGAACCGACCGACGCAGTAGGCGTAGCAGAAGCAGGGAAGGTCGTCGGATTGGCCAGACAGCGCGAGAGAGGTTTGAAGCTGTGGTAGGTTATGCTGAGCCTCGTGTAGAAAGATGGAGTGGTTCTCGCTTCAGTAGTTGGAACAGATTCTCACCTCGCCGCAGAAGAAGCCCCGAGAGGCGACGAGACAGACGTAGTCGCAGTAGAAGCAAACTCAGGAATCGACGTTCGCAATCTGGACACAAAAATCGAAGTCGTAGCAGGTCTGCCCGAAGACGGAGGCGAAGTAGCAGCAGTAGCAGTAGTGCCAGCAGCAGCAGTAGCAGTTCTAGTAGTAGAGAAAGCCGTACTCCAGGCCGTAAGAGCTTTAATGAGACCACATCTCCCAAGAAAAAAGACATCGATAAAACAAGTCACTCAAAAGAAAGTGTTATCGAAAAATCTGAAACATCTCAGAAACCCATTGACAAGAAAAATAATGATGAAAAACCCATTGCTGAAGAGAGAGGCCGCGATGAAGGTGGTGTTCCAAGCCACGAGCGCGAGAAGGATAACAGTGGACTCACTGTGCCAGAAAGCGGAAATTCAACAACCGTTCGGCAGTCTCCTGGTACGACACAGATTCCGGACAGTCCTACATCAGGAAAAAATATTGCAAATAATTTGGATGAGAGCGAGAGCGTGAGATGTGATTCAACTGAAAAACATCAAATATCCGACGATATTCCTGTAACAACGGAAAACAGAGCAAATGAAGCAGTTGTGCTGAACCACGAGGAAAAACAAACGTCCAAGGTATCAAGTGGCGATCCCTGTGCATCTGAATCTGAAAAAGAGGGTGCAAAGTTACAGGATCAGTATGGTATGTCTCCAGGTAAATCCGAATCAAATCATGAAGGAGACAAGGAAAAATCATCTGGGCTAAAAAATGAAAAGTCAAACGATGATAACAACTCGTCATCAGAGGTCGATGACAGGTCTCGGGAACACGGATCTGAAGGTCTAGTACGGAGGCACTGCTCGTCGTCGAATGAGAGCAAGTCTCCTGACCACCCGGAGAGAGCCGAGGAATCCGATTTGGAAGAAAATGGGAAACAAACTCCGGCACGTAAAAAGCGTAGAAGCAAGTCTCCTGAACACAAGGAAATACCATCTGATAATTCAAGGCATGAAAATTCTGATACAGTAAAAGAATCACCAAGAGAAATACATTCCAGAGACGTCAGAAATTCAGTGGACGAAAGGCATCCCAACATGGAAGACGACACAGAACAAAAAAACTTACGTGCTGATTCTCGTGACAGGCATCAAATAAATAGAGATGCATCGGAACTGAAAAAAGGGATATCCGTCGAGCAAGAGCATCTATCCCGGGATTACAAGAAAAATAATTCTTTGCCTGATGAGTCTCGGACCCACGAGACAAATGTTTCTGAGCAGCCTAGTGAGGAAACGTCGGGCAAGCTTGTGAAAGATGTACCTGTAGATGTTGGCAGAAAACAGTTGTCAAATCGCGCTTCAAGGAAAATATCAGGAGATGTTCCAAGTAGCGAGTCAGATGTTTCTGCTTCAGGAAAAGATAGAAGAACAAATGATGATAGGAAAAAAGTAACGAAAAAAACGAAAACATTTTCTGATGATGAAATGATAGAATCTGATTCAGACGAGTCAGCTTATGCAGAGAAGAAAAAGAAAAAAGAACGGAACGTAAGGGGGAAAAAGAAGGCTAGTTCAGCGTCTGGAGACTCAGACAATTCTGATTCTGATGAATTTGCAGTGCCAGAGAAGAAGACAAAAAAGCACTCGAGGAAGAAAAATAAGAAAAAGGCGAGTAAAAAGTTGGATGGTGACTCTAATTCTAATTCTGATGACGCCAGAAAGAAACATTCAAAGAGGAAACTTGAGAAGTCATCACGGACGAAGAAAGGCCATCACAATAAAAAAGGGCAGGCAGAGCGCGAAGAAGGAGCTCTGACTGAGAGCGAAGAGGAAGATGAAAAGGAACTCCTGCGCAAAAAAAGGCGCATTGAAGAACAGCTCAAACGTGAAATGGAAATGAAAGACAAAGAAGAAAAAAGAAAAGTCGAGGAAAAACTTGCAGAAGTTCGCGAGTTTGAAAAGCGGCACGCGGAGGTGAAAGAGCGCGAGAACAGATACAGACCGGAGCGTCCAGACTGTGCCGATGAAGTGATTGGTGAGCGTTATTGGGGCGCCAAAGATTCGAAAGGAGGCAGTAAACTTTCGAAAAATAGTGACACTTATTGGAATAAGTATGCTGATGAACTGGGAATTCAAATCGAGGAGCCCAGACGACGGGAGAACCGAGAGCGAGACCGAGACCGAGAGAACAGAAAGAGGGACGACAAAGAGCCTGAAGCCAAACGGTCTAAATTGGATGATCAGGACAAACGTGGGGCGCAGGAAGGAACGCAACCTACTACTGTTATAAAGAAGCCTGTTGTTGACCCCCTGCAAACCCGTACTGGTGGAGCGTACATTCCTCCTGCCAAATTGCGAATGATGCAAGCCGAAATTACTGATAAAGCATCAGCTGCTTTCCAGAGACTTGCTTGGGAAGCGCTGAAGAAATCTATTAATGGTCTTGTTAACAAAGTTAACGTGTCTAACATTGGGATTATCGTTCGTGAACTTCTTAAAGAGAATGTAGTGCGTGGTAGGGGAATTCTGTGTCGTTCGCTCATGCAAGCGCAAGCTTTTTCGCTTACTTTTACTCACGTGTATGCTGCCCTCGTGGCTGTCTTGAACAGTAAATTTCCCCAAATCGGCTTACTTCTCCTTAATAGGCTAATCATTCAATTCAGACGAGGTATTAAACGCAATGACAAGAGTATATGTCTTTCGTCAAGTCGCTTCATCGCTCATCTCATGAACCAACAAGTTGCCCATGAAGTTGTGGCTCTGGAAATTCTAACGTTCCTGCTTGAAAAAGTTCAAGATGTTACAGACGAGACTGAAGTTGGTGATAAGTCACGCAATAATTGTGCCGAGCTTGCTGCCGCTTTCCTCAGGGAATGTGGGCAGAAGCTTCAAGAGTTGAGTCCTAGGTGTTCAATCAGTATTTTTGGCAGTGTGAAGGATGCAATTAATGAAGGAAAGCTAGATGATCGGGTGAAGTATATGTTTGAGGCTATCTGGTCAGAAGGTAGAAATAACTTCAAGGACAATCCTGCTGTAATAGAAGAGCTTGATTTGGTAGAGGAAGATGACCAAATCACACATATCGTTGAGTTGGATGGCAAGTTGGAGAGCGAAGACATTTTGAACGTCTTCAAACATGACCCTGAATATGAGGCAAACGAAGAGAAATACAAGGAAATCCAGGCCAGTATTTTGGGCGAGTCCGATGATGAAGAAGGGTCGGACGACGATGGAAGCGAGTCTTCTGATTCTGAGAGTGACGATGGAGACGAAAGCAAGGCTAAAGAAGGCCAGGAAATTATTGATCAAACGGAGGGAAACATGCTAGCCTTCAGGCGGACAATTTATCTCACCCTTCGTTCTTCTCTCACGGTCGACGAAGCCACCCATAAGATCCTCAAGGGTGAAATTAAACCCGGATGGGAAATGGAACTTGGCAACATGATTCTTGACTGTTGTGCTCAAGAGAGGACATTCATCAAATTCTTTGCTTTGATAGCCCAGCGCTTCTGCAACATCAACCGAGTGTACCGAGATTGTTTCCAAGAAATCTTCAAGACAGCCTACGAGACTTGCCACAGGCTGGACATAGACAAGTTACGTAATGTTGTGAGGCTCTTTGCTCACCTATTCGTGACGGACGCGATCTCGTGGGAGGTGTTCAGTGTCGTTCTGCTCAACGCAGACAATACCACCAGCTCTTCCAGGGTCTTCCTCAAAATCCTCTTCCAGGTTTGTTCAATTTTCAAGTATTAATTATTGTAGTCTCAATTTACAAGTATTAATTATTGTTGTCGTAACGTCTTAAGAACGGTAGTAGTTTGATATGTATTAAGTGGGTAAATACACTACAGCATTAGGCGTGTCCATCATTCTCGGGGAAATTTTTGTGTCGTGTTTGTACGTCGTCTGTTGTATATAGCATTTTGCGAAAACTGTATGCACCGATACTCTTCCTCGCTTCATCAGCAGTATTTCAGTTTTTCAACTCTTATCTATTATGCCATTAATTGATGCGTCTTGTATGTAAATTTTCTGTGGCATTTGTTGTGTGTTAACGTGTCACTCCATCTGTTGTGTCCAAGCTGGCGCGCCACCGTCTCGACCGTAGCTTTCTACGCCATCTTCTTCATTCTAGCATACCGTGTAATCTTTTTATCAAAATTTCCGCACCTTTAACCAGTGACTCACGTTTACTCTGAATGAAGTAATTTCTGATGAACTATCAACTTGTCAAGTAACTTTAAAAATGTTACAAATTTGAAAGCGAAGAAAATGCTAAACAATTTGTCATTTTGTTAAAAAAAAATCGAAAACGTTTCGGAGATCAGCTCCATCATCAGTTCTGTAAAATACAAAGTATGATCAATCCAACGCAAGCACAAAAGTACGATCGATAAATAATTCTAGACTCTATAAAAAAAGTTTAGGTATATGTTTCGTATAGTCTAGAATTTATTATCGATCGTGCGTTTATGCCTGCGTTGGATTGATCGTACTTTGTATTTTACAGAACGGATAATGAAGCTGGTTCCCAAAACGTTTTTGATGTTTTGTTTTTGAGTAAAATGACTAATTTCTAAGCATTTTCTTCGTTTTTAAAGTTTTAGTGAATCTGCGATTTAAGCAAAGTAAAAATCTGTTTTTAAGACGTTCCGGTTCATTTATTGTTGTCTAGCTCACACGTCAATGTGTTACAAAATTTAAATGGTAGATACGGAACTTCGTACGTTAAGTGTACCGAGACTTCCTCCTGAGCGGTCAATTTCTCCACCTTGGACGCTTTCGAAACTACTGTAGTTTAACTTCAAGTTCCTTTGTTCACAATCTCTCAAAAATGTTCCAGCTATGAACCGTTCACTGAGTTGGGTTAAATAAAATTTCCAATTAATTCCAGAATATTTTCGTATATTTTGTGGACAACAATCACCTGACGGTGTACAATTATCAAGGATTCGATTGCAGACCAATACCATCATTGGCAGTAGATAGCTTTCAGGAATTCGTTTGTTAGCTTCGTGCAACAATCCTTACTCATTTCTGACTCTCTGTAATTTTGGCCGCCTGTAATATTTTGGTAGGAAATTTGTGTTGTAAAGCAAGTTCCCGCGAATTAGTTACTTGTTGAAATGTTTGCTTGAAAATCTTGTTTTTAATTCCGGACGCGTGGACCATTTACTTAGGTTGCTCAATAATTTCCTTACTCCCGTTATACTTCCAATTTCATTAACGTCTACTTCCAAAGCGGACGCTCATGTGTGAATGTAATGGAGGTTGTTCTTCATTATTATTTATATTTTTTAAAAGCATTCCCAAGTTAGGAATAGCTTGGCTAAGGGCATGCATTTTCGTGTTTTTCTCTCAATCTTTTGTGCGTCCATTGACATGTTTATTATAATCTCCATGTATACTCACCAACGGAGGATCTTTATGTTGAGACATCTTCAAAACTATGTGATGCATGTTACGTATGCATCACATTACTGCATTAACTTCATTGAAAATAAACTTTCCTTTGGTGGTTTGCAGAGAATATTCTGCATTAAGACAGACGTAGGTAACATTTGCCTCCGTTGGCAGGAGATGGCCGAGTTCCTGGGCCTGAGTAAGCTGAACGATCGCCTGCGCGACCCCACGCTGAGCGGAGCTTTTGAAGGCCTGCTGCCACGGGACAACCCTCGCAACACTCGCTTTGCCATCAATTTCTTCACCTCCATCGGCCTTGGTGGTCTTACTGACGGCCTCAGAGAGTTCCTCAGGCTCCAGGTGAGGCTAATGTGCGAACGTCCTTGTTTTGAGGGATTAATCAGTGTGAGCCGAATGCTTCGTGTGTTTCCTTTATGAGAGTCATATCTGTGATTCCGTGTGAGTTTGTGCATTGAAGACTTGTGACCAGTCTTTGTAAAACCATGTGTGCTGCAGGTTTCTGAAGATGGTCTTATTGTGAGAGAGCTTTTCGTCCTATTCTCTCAATTTTGATTTGCTCTCCAGCTATGTGAGTTTGAAAAAATTTTTACAATCCGCGTACTCGATGAACGACTGAATTTTGGATAACCTCGTAAATGTCAATCAGGAGTATATTTCATCAAGGTTTATCTGTTTTATAATTATAGTTTTATGGAAGGAGGATAATTTGCTAATCAGCAACTAATTTGGGCCGTTTGTACCCCCCTTGTATCTAAATGACGAGTATCGGCGATTATTTCATTTCTGTTGAAGGGAAATCTGCAATAATTCTTGCTGTAGCTTCATTCTTCACATATTAGCTTCCATTCATTAATAATGCGGGCCGTTGTTCTCAGAATATCTTCACTTGCTTTTGTAATAATTCCCTATCATTCTGCACAGCCGAAGCCTACGGCCATCGTTGCTCCGGTGGTTCAGAAAGGCGACGGTTCCGGCAGTTCGAGCAGCAGTGGCAGTGGTAGTAGCAGCAGTAGTAGCAGTGAGAGCAGTGATGAGACCAGTGAGAGCAGCAGTAACAGTGAGAGCAGTGACAGCAGCAGCAGTAGCAGCAGTGATAGCAGTTCGTCAGACAGCGATTCGTCAAGTTCGTCTTCAGGTAGCGTTTCTTCTGACATCCGTCGTAGTGTACTAAGTAATATTCTTGGCTCATTGATGTGCAAGTTATTTCCGTCGGTGGCGAATTGCTGGGTCATTTCGTGATAAATAAAATGAAATAAAAAAGGAGACTATTAGTACACCAATAGAATCAAGTTCTGCTAGAGAGCTATTTGGGTTGAAGCAGTTGCTTTCAGTTGCTTATGACGTTTTTTTCATACGATAATTGATAAAATGCATGAATTTACGTTACGCAATCTTAGCAAGGTATACGGCGGTGCTCGGGGTAGCCGTTCAGATGGAGAATATTGTGGCAGCGGAAATACAATGCGCTATGATATTTTGCGATCATGTAGTAAAATGATGAAGTTAACCTTTTGTTATCTCTGTGGCTTATGGCTTTAGAGTACGTGCTTCAGAATGGGAAAAACGAGAGTGAAAACATTTAGAGTTAGGAAGTTAGCTTGCTGATTACGCGGAGTAGGATAATCTTGTTGAGCGAATAGGTGATGTAAGATGTAAAGTGGTCAATCATCGACAGCGTTATTGCTGGAATGAGCCGCTGGTTAGCACCATAGTTAAAATGATCTCTTTTATCTGTGCATTGTGAAGAACTAGCCTGTCGTAAGTAGCAAACTTCGGGGGATGTGCCAAGTACCACGAATAAGCCGAAACTTAGTCTCGGGGGAAGATGCACTAAGCTTAAGTGCTGACGTTATCCCTCCTCCAGTTCTTTTCTTCTTAGAATAGCGCGTGTGCTGCGGTGCCTTCCAAGTCAAAGAGAGCAGACGACTCATGGGGCACCTTTAGGACGTCTGGTAGACGCTCATTGAGGCTTGAATGACCAGACACTTTACTTATTCTCTGTATTTGGTTGAAACGTTTTATGTCAAGTAAAATATGAGCGCGGCCAATTCGTATTATGGGAGAATAGGTAACGCATTTGAGTCAGGCCTCAGTTTATTTTGTGTTAAATGTGCATTCACAGCCCTGTTTTTGTTTTGCTACTCATCGATGCACATATTTTGAGTAGTGTAAACCTCAATTACACACTTAATCTGTGTAGGTTAGTGTTGACTTCCCGACTTCCTGATTGTTTGCTGCGCGTGCTCACCACTCTTGTGGGACAATTCGTTTACAAGTTAGCAAAGTCTTTGTTTTTGCATTTCAGTCATATCAATAATGTACTCTTCAGAATTTTCCCTCTAATGATGAAAATATTTTCATCGTGTTACATTGGCACCCAACAAAGGGTCTTCCACGTTTTCAAATATAGTCATCGGTTGGCAACTACACACCATTATAAAAGTGATTTTAATGTTCAATGACGTTCTATAAAGATTTCTTTAATCTCTGTCAAAGTTACGAATATTTTTGGTTTAAGTGGACCTTTCTTTCCTCAGATGATGACAGGAAACGCTCACACAAAAAGAAAGCAGGCACTAGAAGCCGCGATAAGAGAACGAGCTCTGCTGCAGGTAAGTTTTGTCTCAACGTAGACCTATTTGCACTCAAGAGTTGGGGCACTACTTCAAACTTGTACATCTTCATCGTGCTAGCAGAATTGCATCAAGTCATCATATTTACAGCATAGCAATGTGTCTCAAATATTAATGTTTATGTTTTAATTCCACTTTTACAACTGAAAGTGCCTAGTCGACTGTATATTATTCAATCACTGTGTAAGTTTGGCCTTATCTTAAGCTCAAAATTACGTGGACTCTTTCTCTTAGTGATGTGTTTGTGATTAGAGCTCACGATTGGAGGATTTCTGTGGCACTGAATCTGTGACTATTAGCGAAAGAACCTGTGATTTTCTTTTGTTGTTGGGTTGTCTCGTTCACCTCGTGTTCAAAGTTGATAGTGTCCCATAATGTAAGTTATTGAAAAGGTATTTGTGGGTTATCTATCATCACTTTTAGGGTAACTTGAAAACTTTACACGGGTAAATTTACTGCATTAATTTGATATAATTGAATAAAAATACTGAATAAAAATAAAGGTTGCTAAAATAAGGTTTCGTCCATCGTTAAAAAAAACAGACATTGATTACCTAGAATATGTCAAACAATGAACCATGATGTACTTGTTTAGGACAATCCATAGTTTGCAAAAAATTGGAAACTTCTATTTTATATAAAGAATAGGCCACAAAAATTAAAAATAATAAAAAAATTAACTAACTTAACTTAGACATCAAAATGAAACCGTAAATTAAAAGTGGTGACAGAAAACCCACAAGTACCATTAAAAATATTAGAGCTCTTAGTATCTAACCTAATAATACCCTTGGTGTGTTGATTTATTTGTTTGGTGTCTGCTTTTTAAGAAACAGCTTCTATGATTTCATTTGAAGTATGCTTAATGATCGCATCTGTGATAAGAGTTTCAGCAGTGCACAAGTATATGAAGATTTTTTTATGCGGGTACTATTAGGATGGATATATTTGTCTGTCAAATCCCGTCATTTTTGACGGCCCGTGTACACTAGTCATTAATAAATCCTGAAGAAAGCGCTTCCCATGTTTCACAGCTCCTGATACTCCATCCCACCGTCGGGAAGCTTCGTCACGTCGAGATGACAGCAACCGTGGTCGTGATGAGAACAGGAGGCACCATGAGGAGGAGGGCAGGCAGCGGGAAGAGAGCGGCAGGCGCAGAGTTGAGGGCAGCGGGAGGAGGGGAGATGGAGACACCGCCGGACGCCGCTCAGGTCGGAACACAAGTCAAGATCGTGACACCGAGGAGCAGCGCGGCGAGTCCAGGAGGCGCGTCTCGGACTCTAAGCGCCGCTCGGAGCATGACAAGCGTGCTCCCAGGGACGGCAGTAGAACCAGACATCGTCGATAAGATCACAGCTTTATGAACTTAGCTTATTATACTGAATCTGCATAAGCTCGTTAGCAGACAAGCTGAAGTCACAACTCCTGTTGTTGCTCGAACTTCGGCTAAATAGCGTTCAGACTTGAAAATACTCGAGTGCTGAAACATTTACGAGGCACTTCTGAAAAGCATCACCGAAATTGTAATGCTGTCAAATGAGACGGCAGAAGGGAGAGAGAGTGATGTGAGCTTATGACTTGGTTTGGGTGTACCTCTATAATTGCGCACTTTCTTAGCTTGACGATGTATGTTATTTAGTATCTTTATTTCAACAGACCGCGGGAATTCCATAATCACTCTCATACTTTTTTTATGATTACATTGTCGTGAATTGAAAATAGTTGTTACGGTAGTGTAAACTTTACCAGTGCAGTTGAGACTCATGATTTGTAATGGCCAACTTGTTGGCTCATTGTTTATTTCTGTTGGGACATTTTTTGCTCCCTGTCACCAATATTTGTGCTGAATCTGAAAAAAGTGAACGTTTGTTCTTATTATCGATGTAGCCTGCAGTTCATGTAAGTTCGTTTGATTCTCTTAAATATTTTCAACGCATTTCATCAAGTCAGAAATAAATGGTTTTCAGCCATAACTTAGTGAAGTTATTTTCATGCAAGTTGATACTCGTATGTACAGAGAGAGAAGGAGGAGGAAAGGAATGTTCGTACCGCAGGAAATTTTTCATTTGCCTGTTATCTAATGAACTGGCAGCACATTTATCGATGCAGTATTTGTATAAAGATATGCAAAATTTAAAATTGCTAAAGAAAACGAGAAAGTTCAGCTTGTAAAATGTTTGTGTATTAAAAGTTTTAGATTTTGAAAATGTCCGAAGCGAATTTTTGCTACTGAAGTCTACAATTTCTTTATTGTATCAATCTTCTTGATAGCGTGTAAGATGCTTTCTACAAATTACTTCTGGCGTATCTTGCATGCTGGTATATTGTGAACTCATCATGGTGAAGGGCTGGGGAGTCTTTAGGACGAGAACTTTCATGATTAAACATCTTAATAAAACGTCAAAATTGCAGTCAACCTGAAGATGAATGTACTTTCGGTAAATTTAAAGGTGTTAAAAAGTATGGAACATCAAACCTAATTTTGTGCGCCACGCAAGATTTCTGAAGTGTATGAAACATGACACCTAAACTGCAGAAATAAAAGTACGCAATGACCTCTCGCTGAGAGTCTCGAAAAATTACATTAACATCACACTGGAGTGTGACAATGCAAACAGTGTGTAATAAACTCTATAGGATTGAGCCAAAGTTGTGCTTTCTAAGAAAAATTTTGTCACAATAACGCTGGAAAACTAGTTGGAATTTCTTCATGATTGCGGGAGAAAACCTGAATCATGGTTGTGTTCGATTCAAGGAAGTACATATTAGAGAGGAACGGCACTGACTTGCATCGAAAAGCGCAGTTCCTACGTTAAGTACGACAATGGAAAAACGGATTAGGATGTTCCTTTGCAAATGGTACTGTGAGTATTCAAGTACCAACACTTGGTAAAATGGACACCACTAGAAGCCAAGATGTTTTGAGCTCTAATTTACGTGTTACATTAAGAAAGCTTAAGCTTCTAGAAGAATGGATCTTTCAGCACGATCATGTCTAAGCATACCCGTATTTGTTTCACTAAGAGCATATGCATTTTACGGACTGCACACGATGCTATCTGTGAATGGTGAAGCCAATTCATAGACTTGGGCTCAGTAGCAAATTTGCTATGTCATTTGACCATTCATTTCACAGATTCAAAAACATTAAGGGTCTGAAAAGAATGATTTAAGAAATTTACGCGTCGCTGGTAAGAACTGCATAACAGGCTAATTGCTGTAGAAATAAATTGCGGCTATGTTAAAAGTATTCAACAAGGACTGCATATTAGAATATGTTTGGTGCAAATATTTTTCACTCGTAAATGTTGGAAAATACATTCTATTCTGCTCTCAGTTGAACTTTCTTAGGTTAACATAGTCAAATTTTGCGATTGAAATGCAAAAATTGTATCGATAGGTTAAGGTGTGTTACATATTTGTTGAGTCACTTTTTCTATTTCGAACAATTTTTTCAAATCCCAGTGTATGCTTCCAACTTGTGAACAGATGTCCCATGAGGTGATGGTTTTTTAAATAATGCGCAATTGTTCGATTCCTCATTATTTTCGCTAGCAGAAGTAGCTTACTTTTCAAAAAAGTCTTCTTCTATGAAAAGTTGCATTTTATAAATCATGAGCTGAATTGAAAATAAGTGAGGCTCTTTCAGTATGGTTATGAACAAACTTGACATGTTGGAGCCCTGTGAAAGTCATGCCATTGCGAGACTGGAGTTCGGAGGTATTAAGAGGTTTGCAATACATTGGTAAATTGAGCAGTTGATGATCAAGTGGCAGTTCGCGTGCTACCTTTTATTCTTTCATCATTAGCTCTTTGTGACACAACTGTTCACTACATGCTGAGATCGAGTGGTGATGCAGCTTTTGATTAGGAGTGTTACTCCAGCCACATCTGCTGATACGAGTCCAGACTCACTGGAGGAGATGCCTCGGCGCCCTCAGGGGTTTCTAGTATTGTGTGAGGGGGATTAATGCTCCCCCTCATACAATACTAAGGAAAATGTGAGATCCCGGGCTGAAGGTTAGGTAGGTTTTCCTTTGTTCAAATGAAATAGGTTTTTGTTTTGATATGGACCATCTCTATCGGTTCACCGCTGTCCTTTCTTTCAGCACCTCTGGCTTCTTCTAATTTCATCTTGTTTCATTGTTTCTTTTTCTAACTTGCTGCTTCTGTACGCGGGAAGCCTTCTGTAGGAACACACCTCGTGCAAAAATTCCCCATCTTCATATCTCTGTTCGAATTGGTGCCTCTTTCATTTCTCTTTGAAACAACTTTGTTGTGGTTAAGGAGGCTTAAACTAGCTTATCTAATCTTATCTCAGACATGTCACGGACCCTTTTTTCTGTTATATTGGCTTTGGTGTTTTTTTTAGAGAATTGCCCATCAGATTCACCTTGAGAAATTCCAATATTAGCTAAAGTAGTTATGTATTCATTTTCTTCTATTGGCATCCTGATATTTATTTTTTACCTTATAGTGATATGTACGTTTTTTAAATGCTGTGAAAGAAAAGGGTGCCCGTTTGTCTCTATATTTTTCCTTATCTCAAAAGTTTGCCGGTTTCTACTTCTAGTAAGGCAGTGTTTTCCGACTTCGACGCAGCCCATATAGAGGGTCGTTAATAAAGATGCCTTGTGAGCCTCGTGATCCTCTATGGATACGAAGGACTCCTGAGCTCTTCTCGAAGATGTTTGCTGATAGTCTTCTGAATGCTGAGTCACTGCATCATGGGTAACACAAGACACTGCAAACTGAGACTTTTTTCAGAGGCTACTGTTTTTGTCTTCGTCTTGAAATATTCCTTTTACCAATAATTTTTTTTTCGTGAGTGTGAAGTTTAAACTTATTGCATTTTAAAATAACTGCTCCACAGTTTTCAACAATAAAAGAAACTGTTGATACCATGAAATATTGGTACTGTGTTTTCTCTATTTCTACTACCTATACATATCTAAATCGTCCAGAAAAGAGATATAGTGTAAACCTTGAAACTTTTTTTTAAATTACTTATCTAAATATGACATGAAGTTGTCCTAGTGTGAATAACAACAGGTAACTCACTCTCTTCGTTCCACGAGTTCATGAAATGTCGAACTTTTAAAAGCAGGCCAGGCAGAAGTGTCAACAGTGCAAGAATTTCAGGAAAAATTCCCGATGTTTGTGTTGCCATATCTTGTATAAAGAAGTCCTTTAACGTTATTAGCTGTTTCTTGCAAGGCCGGCAATACGTCATACGTGTAACTCAGCACCATTGGAAAAAGTCTCGCAAACTTGTCACTCGTAGTGTTTGTGATGCTTTCCAATGATCAAAGTTATATTAATGACGTAACAGTTGACTTCGGCACTTGACTTCGGCACTTTGCGAATAGTTATCGAACGACCTCGCTGTCTGCTTGCTTGACGTGCTGTCATCTGTCGATATTCCACAATTTCACGCATCCCGTTCATGCCGCCAAACAACTAAGCCATCACGACACTCTGCCGCTCCTCAGCCTTGAGTGTGCGAGATCTGTGTATACGCGCACGCACAAGTCGGACACTCCACCGCACCTGCTTCAAAGAAGTCAGTGTCTCATGAATACATGGGGGTACATCTATACTGTAATATGAGCCCCGTCTGTCCGTGTGTCACACTTCTAATCACTAGCTTCTATAGCAACAAGGATAAAGCTTAATATG
Source organism: Platorchestia sp. MABIK (assembly GCA_014220935.1). NCBI lineage: Eukaryota > Metazoa > Arthropoda > Malacostraca > Amphipoda > Talitridae > Platorchestia > Platorchestia sp. MABIK. The sequence goes on along the minus strand of JACJUY010003171.1, from coordinate 1,615 downwards.
AAATACAAGAAATCCTTCTGTTGCATTATTTTTCTGTGACAATTCAATTCCCCTTTCACTTGCATTATGGTATCCAGAATATACAATCGGTTTATTTTTACAAATAGACAATTTTTTTGGACCTTTCTCTATGGAAATTCATGATGCTTTGATAGTTTTAATTGATAATGCAAAAAGAAATGTTTAAAATTAGTTTGACCAGTAACCTGGCGACCACTTAGTATAAGGTCAAAGAATTTAGAAATTGAGTTGTTTTCGAAATTGCGATTTTCTTGAGCTTCAAAGAGATAATAGAGGATATTTCAGAATAAAATTCCGACAAAAAAGGCCGACATGGATAGAAACATGTCCAACCGCAAGAGAGAAGCAGCAAAACTTCGACAGCAAGAATGACGCCCAAGACTATCGGACGAACAACGCGGCAAGACTAAGCAAATTTAAAAACTCTGGCGGGTGCAATGCTGCTTGGCCATCATCAGAAAAAGAACCAATACTCTTCAGGAAAACCAAATCTCCCGGGAGTTTCCCAATAAGCTTGTTATTAAGATGGGCAACGTCCTCTTTTTTAGCCGTCAGAATTGCTCTTGAAGAGATCCATTGGTTATTTCCAAAATTGATGTCAATGTTTCCATAGATAAAGTCAATCAATTCCTGCTTTAAAGTCATAGTCCCCCTCAGAGGGATACAACTATTGTATCTATGGAAATTAGCACTCCCAGGGGGAAAATGTGAGGGCCGTGCTGAGAGTTGGGTAGGCCTTCTTTTTGTTGAAATAAAATGCTTTTTTGCCATGTTAACCACATTTTTCGGTTCACTGCTGTCCTGTTATTCAGCACCTACTACTTTCTTCTTCAATTTTTATCTTGTTTGATGAACTTCTTTCTCAACTTACTGTTTCTATTCCCTTTCTGCATAGATTCTGCGTTCACTTGACTCCATACTAAATGGTGCCTTCCTTCTTTCTCTCTTTGGATCGTATTTGTCGCGGATAGGGAGGCTTAAACTAACTAATGATCTAACAATCTAATCTTGTTTCATGATCTTCTTTCCCAACTTATTGGTTCTATGCCACTTCTGCATAGATTCCGCATTCCCTAATATCCCTACTTAATGGTGCCTTCCTCCTTCCTCTCTTCGATACGCTTTTTTTTGGTAGCGGTTAGGGAGGCTTAAACTAACCTATAATCTAATCTAATCTTTGTTTCTCCCTTTGTAAGTTAGTTCGTCCGTTACGCTCTCATCCGATTTTGCGGTATCATGGATACAGAATTCCTGAGTGTTACATTAAAAGACCGCCTTCACATGCATTGATATGTTTGACATTTTATCAGCATAGGATAGGTTAAGTTAGGATAGGATAGGTTAGCGTAAGTTAGGTAATATTGATGATATTTTGTCACGGGTCGACGCCCTCTCGCGCCATCTCGCCCTTGTCGCGGGGAGGGGGCTTGCGTGCCTCTATGATGCCCAGGGCTGTGCTGCCCAGGTGCAACCATGGCAGAGTGGCCTGGGTTGAGGGGTCAGACGAAGAGAGATGACAGCATGTGACCACCCTACCGACCTGGACCTTCTATATGGATATGTGCTGAATTTCTCTCTTCGGATGACCTGGCTT
>JACJUY010003170.1:57680-80545 GCA_014220935.1 Platorchestia sp. MABIK | reverse complement strand
AAGTCATCCCACTCATGGCAGTCACATTGAAGACTGGATCACTTACGCAACAGATGTTTTCAGGAGAGTTCTTATACCAAGGGTGAGTAGCTATAAACTCTTCAGGAATGAAAGAAATGCGACCGTCACCACCTTGCCCCAATCCTCCGCCGACATTACGACGGCCAGCCTAAACATTTGGCGTTCAGATTCCTGAGTTTATGTTTCCCTGTAGCCCTGCACCTTTACGGCTCACTAAAGCACCGATTCAAAGCTTTACGCGTTAATCAACTGCAAAAATTTAATCCGACCAGATGCTAGGAATCCACTTATTCTGAAGGTTGTATCAACTTCTCATCGTGCTTCACGCACCTACAATTCTCTATCAATTTAGCTATGAGAATCTGTGTACCGTGTGGATGTACCTACACATGAATAATGTATGAATGCCGAGTCTTTCCGCGACCACCTGCTGCACCTGGTATCCGCAGATGAGGACGCAGCTCTCTCTCTCTCTCTCTCTCACTAAACTGGCTCGCCAAGTTGGTTTCTTTCAGGCCAAAATTTGCAAAAAAAAATCAGATATAACTTGACAATACAGACTACTGCTTTATGGTCATGTTTTGCTCGAAAGAATTCACGCGTTTCAGCCAGAAAATGGACAATATTGCATCAGTGTATGAAAGCTCTCTATCAGTGAAGTGAAGTGTTCGTTCTGTATTGGTCTACATTGTCTCTTGAGTGGCTCTTATCAGCGAGACTGAAATGTCACCGACGCTTTGGAACATAAAGAACCAGCAATATTTGAATGTCGTTTGCATGGAAGGCGGGGACCTTCCCACATCCTGTGTTCTTTGTTGCTCGTGCAGGGAAGGATGTCTCCGACGGATGTTGTTCAGGCTGAAGGCACAGAGACTACAGCAAATAGACCTCACGTCGAGCGGCTGCGGCGCGCGAGTTCAGCGGCGCTGACGGCAACCAAACTGACAGAAGCGCTCTGTGAAATTGTCTTCAATGTTTAATTCATTCCTTCTTCCAGAACTATTGTACATTATAGAATAATCATTGTAAATTATCATTTGATTCATTTATGCTACATGCACAAATGTACGTTTCTTACTTTCAGTTATAACAGCTGGAAATTATCATTTGGCCATTTACATTGCACACAGAGATGTACGTCTGCAGGTGTGTGTTCTCCAGAGTAAGCACACAGAGAGCTCGCGGCGGAGAAAATAGCAGAAACTTCGGAGTGTTCCTAACTTGCACCAATGAATCAATCAGCCTCCAGCAACACCTGACCTTGCAGGGACAACTCCCTCAGCAGTTCACTTCTCCAAATTGAAAACTGTTCGCACATCTGACAGAGGGCAAAGACAGTCGCACACAATACCTAGGTACTCGAAGAATGTCATGCTTACACTAAGGTAAGAGTCTAGAATATCCAATAACCTTGCGGATTTACTCTCAGTACACTTTTCCTCAATTAGCACAGATAATTTCAATGAGTTCACTGAATTTCCCCGCTACTGAAGGCCGCAGTTGAGCAGCTATGAAGCACAGACTGTACCCACACCTGCGCCGGTCGCGTTCAGTGAATTGACAACTCTCATTAAAGGAGTCCAGAATAACAAAAATTTTATATTCTCATGATTTACGCGCATGTACGGTTGTACATGCAGGTTCATGAAGTGCGCTGACGGCGAAACCTTTACACTGCAGGGCCTGCACAATACTTCACTTGTGTCTCTTTGAGAAGCCTTCTGACCCACCATACATGGATGACCGGTACAGAGCGGTCCTTCAGAATAATAATGCTGCACCTCAGAATAACAATAGCAATAGCCTAGCGCTTCCGGTCACAATTCTCTCTTCTGCAGCTTAATGTTTCATTCCTGCCTACTACAAATTATTCAACGTACGACGTATAATTCTACATTCAACATGTTTTGTGAACTACGCAGTGTTTTTCATTCATTATGATGTGGTCCTGCGCACAACATTACAGCGCATGTGTAGTATGTTGAGCCAGGCAGATACAGCGTATACAGCTCGCTCTCCACGTACATCACGACACACCATCACGTAGGGTGACCGGTATTTTTCAGCCAGGAATGATTAAAATGGATTTTTTATTTAACATTTGAAAAGCATCAGTACTGCTCATTGCCAAGTTTGAAAATTTGGTAAAAACGCCCAGCCCATCTGGCGCTGGCTTGTTTTCCAGCAACTTCAGCACATCGAATGACGCTCACCATTGCTAAGTTAGCCCAAAGACGCTATTCGAAAGACTTTGTTTGCGAGCGATCGGTAGTAGTAGGGAGAGTTAAATTTCTTGCTTTAAATCATTCCGCTACAAATATCAAAACAATCAAATAACAATGATTCAAGATGTCACTGCAACTAAATATCAATACAATCGAGTACCTAGATTGTAGAATGTCAGGAGAACCAAATAACATTGCGAACAAATATTATGGTGGCCAAATTTCTTCCTCACCGTATAACAATGCAATGAAGCATGATGGACTGAAGCATCAATAAAATGGCCGAACAAATGTCAATGCTACCTGAAATCAACACAACTAAACTTCAACACAACCAAATATCAATAAGATCACATGTCAATAAAATTAAATATTAATTTATATTAAGTTGATATTTTCCTGAACTGTCCCTCACATCTCATTCGGCTCGAAACGAGACACATAATGTTTGCAGCCGAGTTTTCATCCTGTAAGATGAAAAGGAAACTGATCTCCCCAACCCTTATGCTCTCATACTGGTGTGCTACAGTTTTTAATACTGAGCAAAGGTGTGAGAAAATGCTTAAGATGAGGAGATAGATGTATACAGTACGCTCATTTTTGCTACAATGTTTCCATGTTAAAAGTGTATATGGTGGACTATGCAGGGAAGACAGTGGTAGGTAGGCATGGAATGGAAGCAAGAGTTAGCAATGTAAGGGGAACATGGTGTGTTTTAGAATGTTTAAGCTAGTTTTGGATTAGATGAATGTGTAACCTAGTTTTGGATTAGATGAATGTACACCCTAGGTTTGAATTAGATATTTGGAGATGACATGGCCACCCTCATGCTCTCGCCACCACCACCACCACACTCCCCTCACAAATCGAAACAATCGCACTCCCCTCACCGTTTTTTCTCTCAAGTGGGACTGTCACTCAGACTGCTGCTATTTCGAGCACTTCACCTTGATCTTGGCTAGTGAAAATTTCATTTATGTTACGGGCAATAAAAAAGAGACCCTGAACTACAGCTTCCGCTCATTTAATGAGACCTCATTCCCATCTAAATATTTAATAGCGCCCAGGGCCACATAAAATGACACAGGCATATGATAATCCCATCAAGGCTGATGACTGCAGAGATTTATTTAACGTATTAGTTTAATGTCATAAATAGCGCACCGTAAAGCAAGACCGCAAGGTATGGAGTCTTACAGAGCATTGTAGTTAAAAAAACATCCTTCGATTGGGTTAAGTATCTCTCGCGTCTGATTTAAAACTGGAAACAATTGTTAATTCTGTTTAATTGAATCTCTAATTCCTGCATTGATATGATATGATATGTTCGCAAAAAACAACTCCTTTCGTCGCGGTCTGTTTCATTTTTGCAATCATCCCAAAGGAAATCATGATTTAAATGTCATTTTCTTCGGTAATTCTCAGTGATACAAGCGGAGAGAAGTTACAACTCAAGCGCTGCGACGCTGGGATCAGCCCGTAAAATACAACCTATCTTTTGTTCGGAAACGAATATTTATCTATATACCAATCCTCTTATGCAAAACACCACACAGATATGTAAATAGGCATTGTGCGCATAGTACAAAGCCTAATGCATATCAGCGCATTAAAATGTCTGTGCTAGATGATACAGTCGTTGCAGTGACACTAAGGCATGCTACAGCAGGCAAGTCAGCAACACGAAAATTTTCGCTCAAAGTGACCCATGCATGACAGAATAAACACATTTCGTCATATGCGCCAAAAATTCAGGAAAAACTCAACAAATTCAACTTCCAGAGCCCACGCCAGGTGTGGATCCGCAGCAGCAATTGAGTTACCGTTCTCTGGAGCAACATTCTTCGATGTCCTTCAGCAATGTGAAGCAGTTAAGAGGCGAAGCACTCAATGCATCATCTTTATAGGACGCCATCAAAAACTATCAACTCGTGCAGCTGCGCGGCGTGTTTGGACGGGGGACTCAGCGAAGCAGAACCCTGGTGAGCAGGTCAGCTGGTCATGACTCATGAGCCGCCTGCATTCGTCTTCGTCTGGGGGACAACATCGTCAGGTCTCATCTCGTCCACACAATGGAGGCCAGGGGGTCCGCTCAAATGAATCTTGTGTGCTCGCCTGTCCCTCCAGTGTCGCTTGTTTGCTCGCTTGATAACGCGCTTGGTTTGTGTTGTTTGGTGGTGAGTGCGTGTTGTGTTGTGTGGTGGTGAGCGCGTGTTGTGTTGTGTGGTGGTGAGCGCGTGTTGTGCTGTATGGAGCTGGTGGTGGTGAGCGAGTGTTGTGTTGTGTGGTGGTGAGCGAGTGTTGTGTTGTGTGGTGGTGAGCGCGTGTTGTGTTGTATGGAGCTGGTGGTGGTGAGCGAGTGTTGTGTGGAGGCAGGCTCTATTCGACGCACAACGAGAAGAGAACAAATGTAGTGTACCATGAAACTATTTATCCAACACTCCCTGCAAGCCAAAACACTTGGCATCCACGCAATAGCTCCACACACGTGCATAGTGACTGGATACAACAGGCAAGGAAAATCACGAAAAGGCTATGGTAAAAATCGAATAACACATAGAATCTATCTCTGTACTGCAGGAACAAGAAAAATTGGTGCGAAATAAATTTTGAATATCAAAATTTAGAACTTACTTCTAAAGTGTTTTTTATGGTTCTTTGTAGAACTTCATAGGGTACACTGTCGTCATCAGTTGTGTTTAGAATGCTAATCACGTACCATGTGTTGCACATTCGAGTCGCAATGCTCGATTGTCACTCTGGCGAAATGCAAAGAACTGTCGTCGCGTTCTCAAGAAGCCAAAGCTCCTAATTTCTATGGCAAAGTTCCCAATAAATATGGCAAAGTTCCTAATAAATATGCCAAAGTTCCTAATAACGATGGCAAAGTTCCTTATAACTATAGCAAAGTTTCTTATAACTATGAAAAAGTTCCTAAAAACTATAGCAAAGTTCCTTATAACTATGACAAAGTTCCTAATAACTTAGCAAAGTTCTTAATAAGTATAGCAAAGTTCCTAATAACTATAGCAACTATAACTCGATAATAACAAAGCCAGTACACCAAAATGGCAGAGTCAGTCCCCAAACTAGGTTGAAAATCTGCGGTTTCAATTGAATATTTAAGCAAAATCAAAAATCATGAACACAAATCTGCGCAATACAAAATGCAAAGCAAAATTTAAAATAAACCAAGCGAAGTCTGCAAAGCGTCGACTGATACCTATAGAAAAATATTGATTGTTATAGATACAAACAATAGTCGTGCAAGTAAGTAATAATTCAGTTGTGATATTTTTCTCTACTTCCTTACGTGTAAATACTTGTTCTCTCCCCCTGTATACAGGAAAATTTTCTCTATCCAATTTGTACCAGAGCTCTTTTTGTTTTCTCTACATATTCAGAGATGACGCACATCTGTAGAACTGTTGGATGGATGAATAGGTTCCTGATTTGTGAGAACCACGATTCTTGAATAGTATTAAGCCGTACAGAAATTTTTTAGCTCCGGTTGTAAGTTTATAGTTCTGCGAGAACTTAACGAAGGGACCCAGTTGCAACATGAAAGCGCAGTCCCAGCAGCTGCAGTGAGCTAAGTGCTTACATGCAGTATAACCTGGCTGCACGCCTCACTGGAAGCGAAGTAATTGTTTCTTTATGTCGATTCCAGAACTGATTTAAGTGCATTTATAAAATTTTTAAGTTTAAGCGCAGTCTCCTCCAGTGGGAAGAATAATCCCATGGAATATATTTCGCTTTTACTGAATGACGACTAAATGGTATAGATGACCTACTGTTGATCTTTTTTTAATTTTTTAACATAGAATAATGTAATGGAAACATCACTTCTGTGTCACACTTCCGCAGTTCTTGCACCCTTTTGCTACCGGACTGCACCTAAAAATTGAAGCCCAGCAGATTTCAGAAAGACTATATGACTTGTTATTTTTTGTGTATTCGATCATTTAACGCAGAACGGTCTGGTTATGACGTGTAATGGCCTGCCCTTGAGTTTGTTTGGACGGAACTCCGTTGCTTGCTGCACTCAAACTCACCGAGTTTGCACTTCGCGGTTCCCCTCGCCCTACCTCGCCGCTCTGCTGCCTACTTCCTCCCGCCGCTGCGATGCGCGCGACCAGCCTCGCCTCCAATATTTATCTAATTTCCCTTTTTTTTGAACGAAATTCTCACGTTTGTGCATTTTTCTGATAGAGATCGCCGTGTAGAGCTCTTCATATCGTTTTTTCTGGATACGATACTAACATTGTGCTTTTCCTGGTAGATATCGCCAAGAAGAGCTCTTCCAATTGGCCTTTTTTATGGACAAAATCCTCAAGTTTATGCTTGTTCTTATACATTTAGTCGTAAAGGGCTGCTCAAATTGGCCGTTTTTTCTGTACAAAATGCTCAAGTTTATGTTTTTTCGAAAACATTTGGCAGTGCATAGAGAGCTCTTCAGATACTTGAGTTTGTTTTACAAAATGAATCGTGACCTCAGAATTTTGCAGGTATTGGTACCTGATTACAGCAGTGAATTACTGACTTATGCGCACAAAAAAATACGGAAGAAGAATCAAAACAGAAATTAAAAATAACGAATAAATTTGAGACAGAAATTCAACTTAGCGACAAGCATTTCTCTCGACGTTTCGCTTTCTTTTGTGTTAGATCTGAAGTAGAATAAACAAAGTATACAAACTAAAAAAGGGCAGGAGCTACATACGTTGAATGCAAATCAGTTTTAAAACACGTGAGCAACATTTTGAAAAAGAGTAGTCAAATTATGAACTCTAATACAAGAGAACATCTAATGGTTTGATTTTTCAAAGTTTGGGATCAAAGATTTGAATGCGTTTGAAATGGTGAACCTTCATGTTTATGCCCTATTTCTTGCTTACAGTGATACAACAAATATCAGTTAACGATTTCACTCATGCACTCAAACATTCATTGATTGCTTATATGTAAAATGGGCTGATATTGGGTACAAACTTGAAGTAAACTGAACTGTCACTTTACTTTTTCTAATTTAATTCTCAAAATGATTTTCTAACAGGAGAATAATAATTTTGGGCCTGAAAATTTCTCATGAATTATTTGGTACTCTCTCAGAAAATGAATGAGGGCTAAAAAATAGAATTCATAGTTTAATAACAACCAATTCTACGACAATGCACGTCAAAAGACCGCCATAGAGTGTCATTTTTATTCTGCAATGCAGGAAATTTAAAATATACAAGGCTCAAGCACTCTCAGATTTCTATACTACATTTCCTCGAGCTCAAATATAGTTATAATTTTCACAATCTCGATCGAGTAAATGTTACTATGTACTTAGGAATACATACCTACGCTTACGTATGGGGAGTTTCTCACGTCACTCTGTTCGTACGCTACTAAGAGATAGAATACTTTATTTCATGCAGAGCGTTAACGAATGCCTCAAATATTTCCCATAAATTCAAACATTTTGAACGAGCTAAACATCAGCCTGTATCAGAGGATCTCTGGCATCGTGCTTTGTACAGACCCAGCGCACAGGTCAGAATGGTTTTAACCCACTAACTCCCTTCTTCCCGGTGAGATTACAATCTGCCCCGTATTTCAAACGCTCGCTAAATCTATTGTCTTGTATCGGTGGCCAATTCCAAAACTTGCACAGACGCGTACCCCGCCTATTTTCTAGAGACAAATCACCGTCAATGAGTATAAAGAGCTCGTTAACATGATAAAAGACTCAAGAAAACCTCCATGAGTAACGCATTATCATACGACTATATATCTCTATTTGTCCTTACATTCCGTTGCTATGCCGTACAAGTCGCTGCATGTATGCCTACCAACTCTCTCCTATTCCATTCACAAAGTTTTCTCAATGAACTGCACGCCAGTGACCCCCTGCGTGCTGCTACAATCACTACGCCGGCACGTTTTCGTTTCATTGAGCCACAAGACGCCTCGGTATGGGCACGGCAACGAAGTCATTTCGAGGGATTACGGTGAATTTGACAGCAGAGGTCAGTGCAAAGCTCGAAAGAAACTTGAAGAACATCTGGCGCAGCTGTGGGGAAGAGAATAAACTTCCATAGAAGGCACGGGGAGCTGCTGACGCAACTCCTGTGGTCCTCCTCCACTGGCCGCCAGTCAACTCGCTTGCGTCATTAATGGCTCGTTCTCATTTGTTCCTTCCCGCAGCACCGCTTTGATTTTCTCAGACAGAAAACTGGATTTTTAACAGTACATCGTCGTGGCGGTATAACCGGCAGTGTTAGTTAGATCTTTTTAATTAAGTCCACTTGGCTACACTACGTGCAATTTGAGCCTTTCCGTCGAGTATTTACCCATTAAGAGCTCTTGGTATCTGGCAACTCTGCAGAGCTGCCAGATGTTCGTTACTTTGAAAGGTTAGATCTTATTTACAAAAAGGACAAATTACACGTAGCGTAGCCAGGCTGACGTAAGTAGCGCTATGTAACGCTGCCAGCTGTACCGCTACAACCACGTAATTTTTTTATGACCTCGCGCCTGTACGTTGTGACGTGCTGCGAACACGTGTTGTGTTACGTACGCATTTACGCGCCACTGGGCGGGGGACAAGAGAATTTCATTCACAAGTTTACATAGGTTAGAAACCAAAAATTTCTGCAGAGCAATGAAATAAAATAGTGAAGTTCATGTGGGCTTGGTATCCACACTCATATGAAGTTCGTTCCAAAGCTAATGAAGCGAAAAATATTTCGTCTCAGACAAAAATGCTGCAATTAAAAATTGAATCTGGTGTATTTTATGGTGTTTATACATGGTTGATTAAATTCAGTTCTCCTCAGGTAAGTGAAGGAGAGTCGCTCGGTGCTAGAGATGATGAGATTCAGGCTCTCGTTGGTATAAAATGTATTATAAATTTATTTATATTTAGAGAGAGAAAGAGATAGAGAGTGGTCCAGGATGTCTCACAAAAAAATTAAGTGCAGTGCATCACGACATTTACAAGTGATCGGGGTTTCACACGAACACTGCCTTCAAAGTAATAAATTTTTGCCAGAGTTATTGGCTAAGCTGAGTTATTGAAGTGACAGACTACTTAAACTGGCATAGTTTAAACTAAGATTCTTTGAACAGACACACTGCTAAAACTGACAATGAGTTTTAACTATGTAACTTCCTGCACTGGGAAGTTTGAGCAAACAGTTTCTTTGAACTGACTCACTCCTCCAACTGACAACTGCTTGAAAGAACAGCCTGCTGTCTCTGTCAGATTTAGAGCACCCCATAGCACAGGGGTTCCCAACCTGGGGTGCTTGCACTTCCTGGGGTTGCTTGACGATATTCTAGGGCGTGCGAGAAAAATCCAGGAAGATAATACGATTTGGCTATGTGTTGACATTTTTATTTCAGGAGGTGCGAGGTGCGATTGAAATTTCTTTAGGAGTACGGGGCGTAAAAAAGGTTGGGAACCCCTGTCCTAGTAGAACACAAGCGTCGTTGGTTTTTAAAATATCTTAAAGTAAGGATCTTAGTTGATACACACACATTGGTATCGTGATACCCATATCACTAGTCGAAACAGATGATTGCGGGCAACGTATTCCCTTTGTTGCGTAATCTAGGTTTGAAAATATATATAACAGGCAGAAGCAGGACAGGTCAGAGGGGCACCCCAAGTTCGGACCAATCCCAGAACAGCACTAGATAAAACTCCGTCCCGCGAGTACGCACAAGGCTTCACTTACACAATATGAATGTGTTCATAATCATTTATTGCTAGACTTACGAACATACTGAAGCTATACAGCTCAGAATTAAAAATATCTACATCTAGTAAAATTATGCATAGAGACAGGTATCTACTATGTCACATCACTTTCAAATAAAAATAATCGTAAATATTCGATTCATAGCACAAAACAGAATATCGATGAAAGTTGAACATAAAAAGAGGTATTTATATCACTCTTAATGAAAAACAGGTGTATCTGTACCTGGTTGTTAAAATCATGTTCACCTATGAGAATTATTAATAATTAAAAACAGGTAACAATTTCACTCTGAATCAAACCCAGATAAATTTATGCGACTCATAATTAAATATAGGGGTAACTTGCAATAAAAATACTATAAGCTCAGTAGTACTTTATCCAGAACATTCCATCCGAGAAAAGAATATAGAAAGGCTGTAATAGTACTAGAAATACGAAAAGCTGTCAAAACATCAAACCCTGCTTTCGTAAAACGGCCGTTGTCGAAAATAAATGTGCTCATACCTGTGTGTGGACATAAGTGACTCTGAATGTGTCTGTTATTACTCCTTTATACTTGGACTCTGGTGCCTGCGCGTGACTGTGTCAGACGGCATGGAACTTGGCAGCAAGTCAATAACGGGCCACTTGACTCTCTCCAGTTACTATACTTTGTTTAGTAATGCATGTTGAGGATGTACTAGAAAATTTATTGTTTTATTTCTTTAAAGTTCAGTAGTTGACTCAAATTAAACTCAATTTAAATTTACAACATGAACATGAACAAAAGACAAACTGGAGCGTGCTTTCGTTGGATTTTCACCCACTGCATGGGAAAATTCAGATTGCGACAGTCAGTCTGTCACCAGACGGTCACCGTGTTAAGAGAAATTCAAATAAAAGTTGAAGGCTTTTTCCTGGCCAAAATTATTCAATTTTGCCTTTTTTCAACTGAAACTTGACCCAAAAATATCACCAGACGCTGCAAGGTGGTCACATGCTGCTCGATGTTTTGAGGGTATTTTCTGAGCGGTTTTAAGATCACATTTGATTTGAAGAAGTTTCACATTTGGTAACATAAGCGAAGAGAAGCCAACCTGACAACCCTGCACCGGTTGAGTGTATACGGCCAGACACTCTGCTGAAGAAACACTTCGAGTTCAGCAGAAAAACTCAGCGCCTCAAAGTTGAGCGCAGAGTGTGGTCCACAAATACAAATTATATTACAGCATGAATTGTACATTTTGTAGTATGAATGGCAGGGTCATGTGCAGGTGTTCAATGGGCAGCGCTTAATTGTACCCAGTGTTACACTTACTGTGCACGGTCGAATTTTCAAACAATTTAATTCATTTTCAGATTGGGACCCAATTTTCAAACAATTTGAGTCGTCGCAGCAGTACAGATCGCAGACTGCCAACTTGGTTAGCCTACGCGATGTTTCTTGCGATGAAAAACTTCAAGTTAGGGATTTTTAAATGAAATTGGAGAACTTTACCCAGAAAAATATTACATAGTTTAATGAAGTCGACAGAAAAGTTTTGCAGCCCGTGAGGTACTTCTTAGTGGACTTAGCTACGCCACGTGCGACAACACATAGCGTACCCAAGTCTACTTAGAAGAACTTAAACTGTCCAGCTGCACAGTTATGACGACGTAAATCATTAAAAAAACAGCCTCAGGTCTAGAAAGCTGCTAAGTACGCTCTCGTGATCTTCATATGCGCCTAAATAGCAGCAAAAACTTTAGGGTTAGAAATACAACGCTCAAATTAATGTATGGAGCGGGCTAATGAGCTTCATGATGTTATTTTAGATACTTTACAGCTCTCAATGAGTGGCAGTAAGCGAACGTTGAGAGGGGCTATTAGGTATCAGGGATACTGAGCTAATGGTCAATTAAATAAAGAGATAATTGTTTAGGACCGTCTGGCCTCAGAACGAGTTTGGAGGTAATTTATTCAGGAAGCCTTGAAGGCTGTGGATACACACTGTTGTGGCCGTGTCAGCTGCAGTATTTGGTGACGGATTTTCAAACAATCAACGTTGTCGGAGCGCTACAGCTCGGAGCGGGATTTCTTCGGAGTCGACTGAAATGAGCAATGAGCTGTTGCGCATAGTGTAGCCATCCACACCTAAAAGAACTTACTCTGCCAGCTGCAGTGACGCTGACTGTTTGAAAGTTAAACTTCAGATGACGAGCTAAAGAATAGGCCCAAAAAGCTTAACGTTTAAAAAAGTTTCAAATACTATATCAGTCCCCCGCAGTTACTCGATAGCCGTTCGAAGCGATGTGGGGAAAAGCCGTTTTGCCAGCAACGAAAAACGATCGGAATAATCTATTTGAATCGGGTAGAGCAAATGAAACCCGATATCTGAACTGAATTATTTGTGGGGATCGTCAGCAAACATCTTAGGAACTACCTTTGTCTCTTAACAGCATGTACCGTGCGCCTCAATTTTTGAGCACATATTTACATATTTCAATTTATTCCAGGTTACTTTGCAACTACAGGGTGACGCATAAGTAGCGCACCATTTTGAAGGTAAATTTTAAGGATTTGTCACCGCAATTTACACTGGGTATCTGTAGACAGGATACGACATGTGAATAAGCTTTAACAGTTCCTCTCTCGCTTGCAATTAACCCTATCGTTATACCTTACATAGTTTATTTACTATTAATTTTTTAAAAGGGTGCGTTACTTATGCGCCACCCTGTAGATGACGGCTCCTACTCTGCCTGTTCAGATTAATGCGCGTGATTTCCATTCAAGTTTTAGCCAAAGAAGCAAACGAGATTCGCCTTTTCAGAAAGAAAAGACCAGAGCTGCACCAAGTCCCCACCAGCGCCAGCTTGAGAACAACAGCCCAGTGGAAATTAGAAACAGTCACGTTTTGCTTCACAGCAATGCAGCAGGTGCTGAGGCTCGTGCCTGTTGTGCGGCCCGTGCATCAGTTCCATTACCTGCATCTCTCACGGACTCTGATGCTGCATCAGGTCGTGACACGTGAAATGTACGCTAATAGTCGAGTCGCAAATAATGACCGAGTTCTATCTTTTCCCTACTGGAAGATATACCGAGCTCGTATAGTGCGAGATTATGAACTCTCGACCAATAACATTGAGAAGTGAACGCCACGAAAATTGATGTTTTACCCAATGTTAAATGGGGGGAAATGTCCCTTTGGTTCTATTTTAAGCGTGTATCTAAAAAAAACACTCAGTACGTCCAATTTTTACGATAAAGCCAGTAGCAAGGCACATGGAAACCATTTTACTGCATAGGAAAGCAGTTCTTATGACAAACCTACCCTCACTCTGAGAAGAGCCTGAAGGTGAACCACACGCTAACAATACAACATTTTCAGCTCAGGCAACGCACAAATTTCAGACGGCATCAACAGATTCCTACACTGAGAAGCGCTACTCGTGACGGCGAGTGACAGAAGAGAGACAGCGCTGGCGGTGCGTGTAATTGGGAGTTCTGTAATTGCGTCTCGTATAAAACTCCTCAAAAGGAAGGGGAGAAATCAGCCTAAATCACTTGTCGTAACGACTCATCGTTGCTGCGCAGCTTAATTGGATCGTAGGGATTTGGAAAGCTGATGAGGGTTGTTTAATTGATCGGCCGTGTAGAAGCGATGAAACTCAACTTCACGTAAATGTTCACGTTTGTTGAGTTGCTATAGGTGAGGAAACTAAGTTCAAATCCAAAGATTCATCCCACAACTTGCAGTCCCGATGCCATTATACGATGGGAGCATCATTTCTGAACTGCAAAACATTGCTGAATGGTGGTTAACCAGCGAATTGTTTACAATTTTTACCGCTTTTCTTTCATTTTATAGCCGCAAATTTACAATACTAGCATCGATGTCATTTGTAATAACAATGGGCGACATGATGGTTTTAATATTAATTATCAAGAGGGAAAAATTCCAAGTCATCTAAAAATATGAAGTTGATCTTAACCATGGAATCATTGAATTAGCTAATCAAATGGATTGCATTGAGGAATATTGGATTGCATTGAAATAAACATTGATTGCATTCAAATTTGCCCCGTAAATTGAAAGATAAAAGAAAATGCGATGAAAAGGAGAATGTCATCTATTCAACCTAATGTCCCTAATGCCTGGCTAACTACATATGTATATCAGCAGGACAAGAAGGCAACTAAAACAACGACTGTCGAAGCCTAATCGCGCGTTTAAACAAACGCAAGTCATAAGTAATATCCACAACTACGCTTTGAACTCTGCTCATCAAATGGACATAATCAACTGAAATTTTGAAACAATAAAATGAAGCGAATACTCGAAAACTCGTAGAAGTGTTGTATACACCTCAAGATCTGCTTCGGCAATGAACAGAAAAATTGTATTTCCCGTGTTATACCACGAAATAACATGCTACCACCTAATTTATTTTTCTAAGATGAAGTTCTAATCACAAATATTTCTCTCTGTATCATGTAATTTTTGCACAGAAGTTCCCAGCATTACAATATCACTCTGTAGTTGTAACATTGATAGATTGGTGTTACCCTTATGTTTAAGTTTTGCCATGCTTGCGTTGATGATAAATCAAAAGCGGCTTGAAATTGGCCCAATAAAAAGTCCTTTGTCAGGTTGTGTTTTGAAATTCTACCTTCATCAAGAAATCGAAATTTCCCCTACTCGTTGTAGTATTAATAAAGGCATTATTCACAAGTATGATTCCAACATATGTCTTCATTTTGTAGCGGAGCTACATCAGTTATGAAGTAGTTCATGAAACAGCATTACGGATACTCATCGAAAGCCATACCCGGCACGTAAACAAAAAGAAGTTACAATCATCCCAATTATAGACCAAGTATTGCAAGCTCCCTTGTTGAACCTCACATGAAGCCTGGCTGGAGCGGAGCAGAAACTATACAGCCACATTGTCAGAGCCACCCACCGATGGACGAGAAGCGTTATTTGATTGCATTGAAATGTTTTGTTGAAATAACTCGCTTCCTGATGCATCCGCAATTTACGTAATCGTAACGCTACATTTCGTTTGCAAGAAAACGACTTCTATGAGTATGTGGTTAATTTTTGAGAATTAGAAAAACCAACCTGTGATATTAAGATAAGTTTCGCCCTAGACGCAATTGCAGTCTTCACACACACCCTCCACAATGACTGAAAAAATCCGAAAGAGCGTAACGCATTCGGCAGAACTACAACTTTTTGAACGTGATTTTTTGCAGAGCAGCGACGAGCGACAATTAAGAATAAAGTACGAGGGCCTGCAATTAAGGAGCGGAGACGAGGCCTGCGTCCTTGACCTCATCTCTAAACATTCAATAAATTGTCTCCTATTTAATGGCGCCATGTTTTTGCAGTGAGTCTGACATCGCCGGAAATGAATTAAATGAATGAATGAATGAATGGAAATTTTTTTCGCGTAAAAAAATGCTTCACAGTAGTCATGAGTGTAAATATTTGTCAAATTACAGTCAAGGGTGTAATTAAATACAGATTAAATTACAGGTTAGTTTTTGTAATGTTTAAAAATTAACCACACAAAGATAGAAGTAATTTCTTGCAAACGAAAGGTGTTACCATTACGTAAATTGCCCCACGTTATAAACATCAGGAAGCGAGCTTTTCTGCAGAACATTAGAGTTTGAGAACATAATAAATTATAGCCAATGTCCTTCAGGAAATACGTTAGTCTTCACACAGTTAATGCCCTGTCAAGCCGGCATCTGGGTTGAGTCATATTTCTGGGTCAAGTTGAATTCCTGAGTGGAGTGAGAAATAATGGTCAAGTTCTACCTTTTCAACACTGAAATAAACACCAGGCTCATACTACGAAGTTTCGAAACCTGGGCCATAGCTCATGAAAAGCTAGCTCACTTAACCCCTAGGCTGCGGTGCCCAACGTGCGTGGTTGAATGAACAAATTCAGGGAGGCATTCATGGCTAAAGGACTGCACAACTCTAGGCAGTAACTAAAGCAGGCACCCACACTGCGCGGGTTGTGAGCAATCATGCAAATGCCCTCCCGTAACTTGATTTATAAAGCTGTCTATATGTTGAAAACTCCTTTTTCTCCTTGAGCAGGATACGGCCTGGTGAGACATTACTATAGAGCCCCCAGTTTCTCTGCGCAAATCAATGGAGCAAGTGTCCAAGGGACTACAATACTTGAAAGAAGGCACCTTATGCAAGCTACCTGAATTTTACCTGATAACGTCACGCTCATTGTTATTTTTGAGTGCCAATGAGCTCTCTATATAATTAAGGAACAATCAATAAGTACGTACAAAGAAAGGAAACAACGTTCTTTTGTATCCAGCCGGTGTTACGCTGACAGAAATATTGAAGTAAGGATGTGTGACTATTTCTTAAAATTTCGCATCGTTTTGGCGATTCCGTTTTCACTCTCCAGATTGTCTGCTGCTAGCTCTGTGTTCTCAGGAACACACTTCCTGCACCATAGAAAGGCGGTCAACGAACAATGCGAATGATTGTTTGCGTTGAAATAAACAAAATAAATAGTGCTGGATTTAGCAACGATCAATAATAAACAATGCAATCAGATGGATGTTGAGTTATTCAAGAAATTGGTTGTTAAAGCTTTGCTCGGATGGCGTGAGGGAAAGACGCTCTGTTCGAGGGAAGAAAAAGAAGACCGCCTGGCGTAGAATGATTGGGAGGCAACGCAAATTTTCGTAAATCAAATGAGTATTGAATAAAATCATTTGTACCATTAATTTTTTGTAGCCTCACCTTATAACCAAAAGCTTGATGACGCGTCCTCATATTTATTTACATGGCATGTTGACGGTATACTGGTATAATATGACCTGGTGAAAACATTATTATTATCCCATCACTCGAATTTTTTGCTCAGGTCTGAGGGTTATATGAATCGGAATCACACTTTCCATTACACCTGCAAAATTTACGTACGTATTTATTTTTTAAATCCAGTGAATTGCATTTTTCAATCATAGATTTTACCAGAAAACACTTCCAACTTTGAAATACTTAACAGGTTTTTTTAATCGAGAGGTCCATTTAAGGACACTCAGTGAACAGAGTTTCTGAAAGATATTTTATACCAAATGAAAAAATTTAATCGTTATAAGTTGAACGCATTAACCAGTCATCATCACTAAAATAGGTCAATGAAAACTCGTTGAATTACAACGTTCAACTATAACAACAACTTCTTTTGCGTAAAAATTAAGTTCGCATCCAAATCAGTCCGTTCTCTTTGGTTCAGCTTTCATGGTTTAAACGATGTGCCTCATTTACAGGAGAT
The DNA here is from genome assembly GCA_014220935.1 of Platorchestia sp. MABIK. Classification (NCBI taxonomy): domain Eukaryota; kingdom Metazoa; phylum Arthropoda; class Malacostraca; order Amphipoda; family Talitridae; genus Platorchestia; species Platorchestia sp. MABIK. Next base: position 63,255 of record JACJUY010003170.1, on the reverse strand, counting down.
ATTGCTGCAGGCTGTGGCCCACGTGCAAGTTTAGGTCATGCCTTGCGTTCTGGAAAGAACAGCGCCTTAGTCTGCTCAGCTCATGCGCAGACGTAAATTAATCATGAAATTTCAACAGCGTTCGATTGCAGATATATTGTATTTCTCACCTTGTTTGTGTAAATTTTTCAGCATTTTTGTTCTATTATTGTTCCTCACCCATCATTCTAATATTCACCCACATTATTCTAAAATTCAGCACCCAGACCTGCCTCACAGCACCCAGACATTCCCCCCATAAACATCCCCAGCAGCATCAGCTGAGCGGGCTAGTTTTTGCCCCCCACAGCCACACAATCTGTGCTGCGCGGTCCCATATCTGGATCACATCACTCAGGGACGTGAGACAACGGCGTATCGTGTGTGCCAGATGTCGGATCCATGTCAGTCAAATCTTGTGCGTCTCTTGTACTTACGATGTATGTCACGTGAATTATTGGCGCAATAATTTAGCAAAAATGGGAGGTTGTTTCAATAACTGCAGCGTTTCCTACGTTTGAATAATAATTTACAAAGCATCGAAATTAGTGCGAATGATCTCGTTTTACGTGTTAGGTACTTGTGCATCGCTTCATTCTAAAGTCCTAAAATCGAGTTCTGAATCCCAAGCCTGTTATTTACGCCTATTTTTGCATGCAGAAATTTAAATGATAATTATCTATCATGAGATTATCCTCACTCACTTGATTTGCAAGCCTTAGAAGTTTAAAAGGAGACAAACACGCTCACCTCACAATGTTGGATGTCCAGAGGGCGACACGGTGTAGGCCACCGCACGCAAGGGGCAGTGCAGGAGCTGGAGTGTACAGGCACTCAGCCAACACAACACAAAACAACGAAACACAACACAACAAAAAATACGATAAACAAAACACAAAAAAACTAGAGGTCTGTCTGTACAGACACCCAGCTAACACAAAACAACAACACAACAAAAAACACAACCAATAAAACAACAACAGCTGGAGGTCTGTCTGTACAGGCACCCAGTCGACACAACGCAACGCGCACCTACTCACCACACTCGCCGCTGGCAGCCGAGGGGCATCAATGATTTGTATCAAAGACCGGCACAGGCGTCCATGCAATTATTCTTCAGTTATTCAACACTTGTAGATGACCAACGTACGATGGGTCGCCGCTTCACGAAACTCAGTTTCTGAATCAGTGCAGGCGCGTTTTTTGAATTCCTCCTTTTATGTGTAAGAATTTATCGAAGAATATTTGTGTTTGAACACTAGAGTCACTCTGCGTTCTTCATTTGTGTTGTCACACTGAGAGCAAATGCTCGCGCAAGTGACTGTGTAGGAAGGAAGTAGAGAGATGCCTTTTTTAATGCCTAACAGATTGTGGGTTCACGAATGAGATTTTCGTAAAACATAGTGGTTCTTGATTAAAGACATTTTGTTAATGGTTTAACAAAAAAAATGGTTTATTCAATGGTTGTCTTTTTGATGAAGAGGAAAGCCATCGCCGTAAAGAACAATGCAGAAGGTGACGGTAGTGCGTCTGCGGAGAAGAACACACTTGAAATGCCAAAAACAGTTCCTAGATGCTGTCGATGATGTCAAATGTGCTCGAGTAGGCCGAACATTGAAGATCTACTTATAACAACTACCCTGTTCCTTCAACTCAAGAATGAGTATTTCTGAAAATAATAAACACATCGAAGTTTCTGTCAAGGGCCACATTTTTGAACTTCTTGAACGTTTCTACTCGCGCAACACTTTCTGCACCATTAATTTTAGTATTAACAGTTAAAAATATGAAGTTTCGTCCGGAATGTTTTTTCTTGTTCCTTTTCTTAGACTAAATTTTAAATAAAAAAGTTTGTGACGTTTATGTTTATTTAAATAAATTTTAAATAAAAGTTTATGGTCGAACCCGATCTGCTGATATCAATGGCCACATTCACTTTCCTGGAACTGCAGCCAATTGTCTAATGAAAAATGAATCGTCTGAAGGGCGATTAAAATGGCGCTTCTACACATTGAACTATACTAAATTGAGGGCAGTGCACAGGGATTTCAAATTTAGCATTTCATATATTATATTCACCATGAATATTTTTAATATTTCTGTAGAACAACACGGAACCACGGCTAGCTCACTACAACCCACTCTGCCATACAAGAGACAACTAGCCGGTGTGTCGGTTAGAACATCATCACAAGAGGAAAATGTGATTATCCACATCAGAGATTTTCAGCTTGAAAGTAATCTATAGAGAATAAATAGAAAATAACCAATTTCTGTTATGTAACTACATTAAAATATACACTTTTTCTCAATTCTAGAATACTTTTCTCTACAAATTACGATTTTTCTATATTTTTATGTAAAGTGTTTTCTTTTGCCATCGGTCGTAGCCAGACACTTTCATTGTTATTAAATTGAGTTTTTCATCCTAGAATACACAAGTTTCAAAAAATTCATTTTCTAATTATTTAAAACTATGAGCTTAATCATTCGTTTACGTAAAATCATACGTCTCATCTTTCTCATAAGGAACGTAAGTTTAGTGTGTTTTTACTTCAATTTTCGAGATCTTTTGCCCCTTATCTTCAGTAACAAAGCTTAAAATTTATTTAGACAACAATTTTACTGATCTGACTGAACAATTGCAGTAAATTTCTTACTATGATACAGTATAACTATTAGAGACACCAGTGATGATCACTCAAATCAGTGATGATCGATATCTTTCAACAGTGGCAACAGTGATGATCAATAACGCTAGCAGTCAATTAATGGCGGCGTTAATGAGAATTAATTTAATATAAACTATGAGAAGACGGTAAGATCTATGAATGATGACGTCAATAAGTCGTTCTCGTTTACTTGGAACAAAGCAAAAAACGAGACACAAACCCAATTCTCAAACATTCACAATTTAAACTGGAAGAATTTTGACGAGAGTACTCAGAAAAATTGATCCTCAACAAATATTTATAAAGATCAACACCCAATCCCTGAGTACCAAGAGTAAAGCCATGCAATTAAAAAATCAAGGTTTAATAACAGCGGAGGTACTCGGTTCAACTCGGCGCTAATCAAATTTCCATTACAGCTGACACAATTTTTTGTCCTTCGAGAGCAGCTAGATCAAGATTATACTTTTTGTGTTCACCCATGACTAGGTAAGAACATATTTAAAACTGGGTTTAATTACCTGCAAATCTGTTGAGTAAAACGTTCTCCTTAGCTGCAACTCAAGACCCGTTTTTAAGTAACATTTTCATGTGAAATTCTGATTGGTAGTACAGTTAAACTTTATACCATATATCAATGTTAAATGAACATCCATATGTAGTAGAACCATGGTAGATCATGATTAACTAGCCGTTTTTGAAAATCGATACCAAAAATTATGATGCATTAAGAGTTGAGGAGAATCTTAAATGATAGATGAAATTGAGAACTTATTTAAATGTTGTATCTAATCGGCCTACAATCATATCTTATTGCTCTCATAAATCGCAAATTTTATATCCTAACATGGGGAGCTACACAAAAAAATCAGCGAAGAAAAATCGCAGTTTCACTTCCAGTGTAATGGAACAATTATTTCCGTGTGAAGAAATTACAGGGTCTTTTTTAGTGATCAACGAAGTTCAAAAAACTGAAAACAGCTTAGAAGTTACAGCCCAAAATAAAAAAATTCGAATCTATTACCGTTTAACAACGCTGTGGCATGCCGTAAACTCTTTCAATTATTGATGCTTCACCTCAGCTTGTTTCAAAGAGTGATACGTAGCCTAAAATTTCGACGAGGAACAGAACTCAACAAGGAATGTCTTAAATGTATTCTCAAAAAAAACTGTTAAATATCATCGTAAAATTCCCCTGATACTAGAGCTCCACCCCGGGTACTATCAAGAGCGGAGATATCTAGCTCGCACATCTCTGTTTAAAACTGGAAATGAAAACTTCATATCGAGCATGATCATGTTTGATGAAACTCATTTCCACCTTAATGGTGAAGTTGATATGCAAAACCACAGATGCTGGGTGTCTGAGAATCCCAGAGCAACATTTTAGCATCTACTTAACCCAGCTAAAGTTACAGAGTGGGGGTATCTCATCTACAAGAATAAGTTGGTTCTTTGTTTGTTTGTAGTAATGAAGTGGCTGTTGATGTAAACCGGTATAGGGTGAAGATTCAAGAAAATTTTCTTTCTGAGAGAGAAAAAATGGCGAAATGGAGTTACACCTCCCACAACAAAGGAGTCAATGGCTATGATAAAAACGATTTTCCCTGCACCGATTAACTTCACGTCAAGACAAGATGACGTGTTGTGACCACCTCTATCTTCAGATTTGAATGCTATCGGTTTCTGCCCCTGGGATATTTGAAGGGTAGAAATTACATCAATAAACTTGTTACCCTGCAGGAATCAGAAGGCAATATCTTGCCAGAAGTTAGCAGGGTTATTTCAGTACTCGGGTAAGGTAATGAACAGTACCGCTAAAAGAGCTCATGTTCGTTTGAACAAAGATGGTGGTCATCTAAAAGATTTTATAAATCTGACTTAACATTTAAATAATATTCCAAACTCACCAGGATCGTTTTAAATTATCTTGAACTCGTTGTGTTTCGTAATTTTTTCTTTCGATTGAAAAAAGGGTAAATTAGTTCTGCGCCTCCCTGTTCGTAAGGCTCGTAAAAAAGTAAACCCAACTTTAAATGTTAATGACTTTACAGTGAATGAAGATGATTTAATTCTGTTTTTTTGCATTAAGTGGACAAAAAAATTTTCCCTAAAAATGTTAAGTCACATTAAAATTGGTTGTATCAGTAATGAGATAAATAATAGTTGTAAAAATGTAAGTTGCACATGACATTTTAATGAGGGGAACATAACTGATTACTGATACAATCAATTTTAATGTAACTTAACAATTTTGGAAAAACATTCATCTCCACCTAATGCAAAAATATAGAATTAAATTATCTTCATTCACTGTAAAATTATTAACATTTAAAGTTGGGTTTATATTTTTATGGGCCATACGGCATAGGATATGTACTTCCTGTATATACCTACATCAGGATATATAAGTACATGTATTTGAACATATATAATTATATATATGATAGAATAGGCTGAGTTAAGTATAGTTAGAATAGGATATAGGTCAAATTGGATTAGGATAGGCTTGGGTAAGTTAGTTTGAGACAAAATATTACAAGTTATGATATGTCAGGTTAACTTCTAAACAACCCTGAATTTTTGACGGATAGAGCTCCTCGCCATTAACTTGCTGAGAAATATGAGGGTTTACTCCAGACGTGGCAATGTAGCGAATGACATGCTCTCAAGATGCTATTGAACGTTCATTCCAAGTTTTGTTAACGAGTACTCAGCAACTCGGGGCATTAATGCAGACATGTTGTAGCAACAGTACAATATAGAATGAAAGAAATAGAGAACAAGTACTATAAAAACATTTACTCTGAACGTTTCGAGAGTGCTTCGCAAAAAAAATTTTCCTTTGTTTGATATTTGATATGTATATATGTATATATATATAT
>JACJUY010003170.1:1835-13210 GCA_014220935.1 Platorchestia sp. MABIK | reverse complement strand
CGGCTAGCACTAGCAGCGAGCGGTTGGTTGCTCAAGCAGCTCAAATTTGAACCCGTACCAAACGAAAAAAAATTTGGATTGAACTAGCTTGCTCAACCGAACCGAATGTGAAAGCTTTACGGGATTTTTAACACAAATCCAATTTATATAACAAATAAAATCTTCAATAGAAAAACCGCTAGAAGCTACAAAAAATACGCTAGATTTCCCGCTAGCCGCTAGATGCCCCTTTCATCCCGCTAGATGCATCATAAAACCGCTAGATCTAGCGGGAAAACCGCTAGATTGGCAACACTGGACTGGTGAGTCCTGAATTGTCAAGGGGAAATATTTTCCTCCCCATCGGTTAGACAAATATGTCTAAAAGTACTAGATGTCGCCATTTGTAGTATATACAATTAAATCAGCAAAGCCGGTGTCAAAACCACTGACGAGAACTCACGACTAAAATCGACTGAAATTGGCAGACGACAACATTAGAGTCGACTTTTCGGATGTGTTATCCTCTCACCAAACGCGGGCTACTCCTGATGGTTTTGATGGTTGGAGCAAAACATTGACGGTAAATGGACGGAATCACAGCATCGTTTGAGCCGCCAAAAAAGTGATCAAGAGATAATGATTTAGGTTAGGATTATAGGAGAAACTTTAGTTGTCCCATGGTAAGTACCAGATGGCATTAAAATAACTTTACACACATGCAGAGCCTTCCTGCAGGAGCTGCTTGAACCGTGGTTGGAGAGAAAGAGTGACATTCAGGAGAAACTTCATTTTCATGCAAGATATTGACCCTTCGCAATCAGCTGATATAATTTTCATGCAAGATATTGACCCTTCGCATGCAGCTGATATAATTTTCATGCAAGAAATTAACCCTTCGCAAGCAGCTGATATCATTTTCATGCAAGATATTGACCCTTCGCCAGCAGCTGATAAAACTACAGTGTATCTTCAGAAACTGGGGTTTCGTGGGTGTCAAAAGATGGAATGACCTGCAAATTCCCCAGATTTAAACCCAAAAACAAACAATTGAACATTTGGGAACAACGACATAATGCCAATGGACGTCAATTGAAGAACGAAGAAGAGGTGCAGGAACCATTCACGGAATGTTACTGCAGATGAAATCCTAAAATTTAAAAATTCTGTGGGCCAACGACGTATTAAAGCTATTTCTATGAAAAGAATGCATATTTCATATAATGCCCATAGATGTTCATTTAGATTGCCATTATTACACATTTATTAGTTTTTCTGATTTATTCGGCGCTTGTTTGTTCTTCAATAAAAAAACAGTATTTATAAGAATCATTTTTTGGGGGTTAATGAGTTTTAATAACTTTCGTTAATAATTTGGCGCTTTAATAACTTCAATTATTCAGAATAAACGCTATTATTCATCATCAATTCCGCATTTGGTGTCATTTTTTTCGCAGTAGATGCATATCTGGAATATTCTCAGCAATCTTCAGGTATAGTTATAACTATTTTTTTGACATTAATAATAAAATTAAATTAGTTATTAATTTGGCACACATCGTATTTACTCTTTAAATTTATTATGAATCTTTCTCATCAAGGACTTCAAGGCAACTAGCGATCAGTGCTGACTGAGCTGACTGACTGTACAAAGACAACCATGGTGACTTTCTCACTGTTTTGCATGTACCCTTCCTAAAAGATGTTATGAAACACAACATTACATGATCATTACACGCCAGTCGGCCACTGCAGCTCGTGTCGCGCTCTTCAGTATTAATAATAATTTATTGCGCTTGCTTGCGTTGCCGTACGGCTGGAGCGCTCTGCTGTAGCCAGTGCACCAGGTGGTTTTAATGTTCCGACTCCTCTTACTTGGATACTTCATGGAAAAAATCTTAGGGAAAAAGTTATCAGCTCTCTGAAATAGACCTGGAATAGCCGATGAATTGGTCATTTTCTGTTTAAGAAAATTTTTGAGCATTTTCAATTGAATAATTCTGCAACAAAGTGAGGATTGGTGAGTGAGAAAATACTTTACACAAAGAGTTACGGAAGAGTATACGGAGCTTGAATATGCGTACAAACTTAAATCGTATTTCTTTATGAAATATCCAGTTGCATTCATTTTTTGCCCTTTCATAACGCTGAATCGTTTATTATACACTTTTTACTCTTTTATATACTTTACCCTGAACATACCAGCGATTGGAAAATTTGGCAGAAACTGGAAATTATTGCGATGCTACAGAGATAATGGTCAAAATTTTATTTAGAAAACCTGTTACATTAAAAAAACCCAAGCCGCTTTGTATATGCCAGACAAACCCAGCAATATTCATTAATCATAATATATAAATATTATGTGAACATTAAGTGTTATATAACAGTAAATTCTACCATCGATAACAATACTCACGTTCTTCCTGGCGAAGATACTAATTCCTTTTCGAGCTTTGGGAACTTGCGGCATTTTGGGTCCATGACAGTCAGGAAGCTGCGGGCTCTGGAGTTCGGAACCGGGCCCAAGGTTGACAAATTTGGCAGTGGCAAGCTGGTGCAGGTCGGCGGTGTGCGTCAGGTTGCATATGAGGGGCTGATGACTCACGCCTTCCTCAGCCTTTTGAGAGCAGCTAACACTCCCCGAGTAACTCGAGTCGGAACAAGACACGGAGGTGTTTCTGGCAGAACGTGAGGCTCCCTCTTTATGTTTGTACAAAACTAAGGACTTAGATTCTTTAATTTCTAACGTAGCATTGTCTTGCACCTGAAAAGCTGTGTTCGTCTCACTAACTCTACGGTCGTTCCGGATGTCAAGCAAAGACGTAGACTTTCTCTTAACAAGGACGACGTTGCTATTCCCTGGCACCACCTCCTTCAGGTCGATAAAGCTGATTTGAGGCGAAGGTCGCGGACACTTTTCTGACCAGCTCCTTTTAGCGAGCTTCTTCTTCCGTTTTTTCCTTGGGCTTGGAATAATGTTTGGTGTTCGCGTTACTGTTCAAAGGGTCTCGGGTGACCGTGCAGCCGATGCAGTTAAACATGGACGCCACCAGCGAGCGAGGCATCTTCCTGCCTTAACTCCACATTATGTATCGCATCCGTCACGCACCGCCTCAGCATCCGTTTGATCTCACCCCCGGACGCGTTTGCTGGCTTCATGTATCAATCGATCCGCAGTTTTTTGCGTCACAACCTAATTTGCACGCTCCTGACCAAAAGTTGCCTTTCGATTCGGGTCACGCTGTACAGATTTCACCACCGTTTGAAAACATCACTGTCGACCTACAGTTGTCTGGAAGAAACATATTTCAAGTTGGTATGGAATGCAAGGTGATTCATTCTTAAGTACAATACGAAGTATTTATCTACAGTTGGAACACTTTATAAAGATAATCTTTAAATAATCAAAGGAACTAGGCTTTTATAATTTCAAAGTAACATATTTCAAACTCGATAACCATTAAAAACGGATGCCTATAAAATACACAACGACATAACTCAGCATTTGCTCTGCATGCTTCAGCGCCTCAGAAGCCCTAGGGTAATACTCGTGAGTCTCTGCTCGGCTCAACTAATCCTAGAATTACAACTCAATCCAGGAAAATGACGTGATAAGATAGCAAACCATCACTGCGCCTCGGCCAAGTCAACCAGTCAACATAAATGAATACGATAACTGTGAGCTTAATTTAAATGTTCCGCTCCTACTGTGAGTTTACAGTTTTAACGAGCGTTGTTCCTTTCCAGTGAAGAAGTTAAGCAACCACTTGCGATAACAATTTTAATTTTGATGATAGTTGTCGTTACTCGGTGAGACAGTAAGACTCTAGAGAGTCAGAAGTCAGTCAGAGAGTCAATGAGAGTCAGAAAGTATTTGACCACCACTTTTCAGGCACACGTTTTTAGAATAGTAAGTTTTACCCCCCGCATTTTTATGATAAAGTAGGCGGAACTATGATGTAAGACATCGAAGTGCTCTGGCTTAAAGCCCAAAAATAAGGCTTTGACAGCCATTGTGATGTCTTGTGCATCACATTGATGCAAATGAATAGGTTTTTTGCGTCCTATTGGTTTTAAATTACATCTCCTTTTGAAGTACGCATCCGCAATCAACGATGGATTCTGGCAATTCACGCTCCTAACTTATCAATAGAAGCTATGATATTTAATAAACAAGCTAATCTTCAAAGCAAGTGCGTCATAAAGTGGCAAATACAGAGAGATATGCAATGATTGAAATTCAAAATTAAATTTACCCTGCGATATAAGGAATATGGTAGACTAGCGTTGCGGTTTCCCTATCAATAACGTATTAAAATATCTTCATTAATTTAAATGTTTAGAATTATTACTCCACAATTCCTTCACAACAAACAACACGCGATGATGGGGAACATTGCACGGGTAACGACCTTATTGAATTTTTCGTTTACGAAATAATTTAGCTTTCGATTTAGCAGTTGAAGTGGCATGAAGAATTGAATTTCATTCAATGAAACAAGGTAGCTGACGCTTTGTAAAGTTGTTTCAAAATTAAGGAGCGAGACACTCTAGTCTTTTTTACATTAAAGTGATAGCAAACCGCGAGTGAATGATGGTCTTTATGTCCCTAGAATGCGAGCCCTTCAGTTACTCGTGTTCCTGCACAATTAATAAACGAAGTTGAGTGAGCATATGTCTTTCTTAAAAGTCCACGATAACCTCCGTATTTGTTGTAGATGTTTTAATTGGAGTATGAGTATTACCACTATTTTATCCAGAGTGTTCATTTGAAAACTACGAAACTTTCAACCAACACTCTACTCCCTTCTTCGCATCGCATGAAAACTCTCGACGCTAGAATATTTTAAGACACCTCAGTCAGAAATAATAAATGACCATCTCCCCAATCAGTAGTGTTAAATGGTACAGGCGGAACGACGAATAACAATAGCAACTGACAACAGTACTAAACGGTCCGCAGAACAATGGACCTTGAGTACAACTTTTGCTTTATTTCCATGTTGCTGGATTGCACCTCCTGTTACACCCATTTTCTAAATACATAATCACGTTTTTTTTAGTGCTTCAAAATCTTTGCAGAGTAATCTCAGTTTAACGTCAAATTCACAGTAATTTATGAAACAGTGAAGTTGAACTGCGACTTGATATTCCAAGAATCTTTTTTTGAAATATAACTCCTAACAGGATGCTTTTTAACATCCTCCCCAGTATTTGAATACTTAGGCTTTTCCACGCTCCATTTAGGGCAACGTCAGGTATCATCTCTTCAATCACTCTATTTTATCTCCCTTTGATTATTAACGTCAACTCGTACCGGCTTTGTCTGTTTGGAAAGCAAGGAGTTTTTTATCGCATCGCAACAGGAAAATCAGGTGAAGAATGAACGCTTTTGATTCAAGTTTATTATCATCATTTCTCGGCAAGAGTGTCGTTCCAGTAGTGTCGAGTCTCAAGAGTGACAATATCAGTTCCATCCATTTCGATTACTATGAACGCCGTGCCATCTGTTGTGATAAGTGCACCCCCACTGTGTCAATCAATTTTTGAAGCATGAAATTTTCTGTGACAGCGTTGGAAAAGAAAAATAAACCAGCATCCATATCCTCATTTTCGTTGAGTCTTTGTCATTAATGATCTTCCTGTCAACCATTTTAACAGAATCTAACATTTTTACTCTTATCTCTACCGTGAATAATGCAGTTGCAACATTCAATTGGCCTCTAGTTTCCTAGTGGACTCAAGGAGGAAATGAGCAAATGCAAGCACGGTAGTAGACATCGGACCGTCCATTACTTGCTTTATGAAAAAACGAATTCTAGCATCTTTGCATTTTCTTGATGTCACTCCTAAACTACAACCTCAAACCAAATTTGCTTGTTAAATAATGAGAAATACTTCGGTAGTAACCGAGACTGTAAATTAGAACATTCTGAGGCTCGTTCTACTTCGTATTAATTCAATAAAATAAAGAAACAGTCGCTACGAACAAACTGTACTTATGTATGCACATGAATATCATTCACGAGAAAACTACTCGATTACTAAAAAACGCAAAAACCTTATCCTCACGCTGTTTTATAGTTAAAGAAGCCATAAAACTTTTCTAGATTCCTTTAAAACGCACACACTATCAGAAAGGCGAAAAATAAAAATGAATATATTTCTTGAATTTTTCAGCATTTTTTGTCATCACTAGTTTCTCAATTGATTAGGGACCTCTCTAAACGGCGGTTGTGAGGCAACAAACTCTAATATGCCGCTACATGCACCATTTACAAGCACTCTCAAACAAATCCACACTGACGTCCTACGGTATTTTCACACCCCGCAGATATGTGAGCGCTGCATGGCTACTAGAATTTCGGCCTCTCCAATTACAAAATGCAAGGAAACATTCGACGTCCTGGCCCTGCAAGCCTCGAGAACTCAAGTGTGGGGGAGCGGCAGAGACGGCCGTGGAACAGTAGTAGAAACTTTCACCATTGCCGTGCCGCTTGCTTTCGTCAGCCTGCGGTACAGGCTGTGACTGTGAGAGTTAAGTTCTGATGAACCGGCGAGTCTACAATGAGTTCAAAAAATTTCCGGCAGTTTTAAGGATGGAAATCTCCGTCTCTTTTGGAGTGAGTCTCGAAACTGTTTTGCTTCCCTGATTAATGAGGAAAATTATAGCTATGAAAAAAGGATTGTAGATCGGTGTCGCATTCTTGAAGTTAAAAATAATAGCTTCAAGCAAGTTTTTTGCTCGTAAAAAGAGAAAACGTCTTTTACATCGGCATACATGTATTCTGTAGTGTACATTTTGGATTTTCAATGTAAATTTACTCTGCTTTACTTTGCTTAAGCGACCTTAATTCGAATCCTTTGAACAACGTTGTGCATTTATTACCAAACACACGGTATTGATGGATAAAAAGTGTCTGGTACTAGTACTGGCCTAGCGTGGAGTTCGGCAAACAACAATGAATGTCCTTAAAATATCTGTTCAAAAATTTCTCGCAGAGAAAAAACGATTTCCTTGTATCTTATGCTTCCAATAAATATTCTTAATTGATCATTTTTCTGACTCATGCCATGTTTTCAAAGAACAGCAGTTTTAGGGGGGGGAGCCGTGGAGCAAGCAATATTGTGTGCGTCGCGTACCTCAGCCCGCATCAACGCCGTCTACAGTCCCCAGTTACCCTCCCCTCAAATAATTTAACCTTTTTATTTAATGTCATCACTTGTTTCTATGATAAATGAATAACACAGTCATAGCTAGAGGGCACTACTCGTAGTGCAAAAGTTTTAGGCCATGCTCCATACGGAAGCTCATCTGTCTTGGAACAAATTTAATTTAAAATCACATTGCGAAAATAATTTTCACTTAGATTACCTTACCAAAAATAATGATCACATTACAAAAACACGCAAACAACGCTTAAAAGAACAACGCATGGTTTCTCCGTAAAATGCTTCAGGCATGTTTCGAAAGATGACTTTCTCTTACATTCTCTATCGTACTAAATTTTACAATATTAAGCATTGAAATAGTATTTAAAGCATCACTTCAATATTTTATTTTTATTTTGGAGAAATTCCTTTTAAACATTTAATTAAAAAATAAATCGTTCATATCAGACCTTTACGCACATTTCAAAAACCTGCGCTCGTTGAGATTATTGCATAATTTGTTTTTAAAAGAATTTCAACTGCGAGAAGAGAGTAATGACAAAAACGTTAATTTCCTTTGTAACTGGGAACTAACGAAATCACTTGAAATATAGCTGGAACAATATTTTAATGAACAGTTTAATGATGTCAATTTATTTGTTACTTCATGTAAATAAGTAGTACACTTTCTCCCACTCAGTAGTCAAGAAACCTTTCGAGTCTGAGCATTAAAATGAGTAACTTTGTTATTCGTTGTCTGACCTTAAGAGTAAATGTCAACAGGATATGAGCTCAAAAAACAAGACCAGCTCTTAGTAAACGCACATCGCCTTCGTCTATGGCGCACCAGTCAAAACATAAGTTACAATCAATAATTGTAGTTTATGCGTAATTTGACAGATCATTTACACACACACTTGTCAGGTGACACGGAACCATCAACTGTGACCATACTTGCATGCTTCAATAATGGGAAATCCCTTCTCCCTCCCGATAACATTACTTCTTCACGAAAAATTTCCAGGAGTATACACGATGCTCAGATTTACCGGCCAACATTTAAGTGTTGGGGTAAGACAATTTACGCAGAATCCTCAAGTTGCCCGTAGGTCATCGATCACACCACCATTGCCCCGCAACGCTATTTCTTCCCCTGGAATAGCTCCACATTTAACAGGTTCAGCATTGACCAACTGTTCGCAGGGGACTTTACGGGTTCCAACTGACGTTTGTTCTTTTCAACATTAAGCAATCTAGGAGAGAGTATTCGTTATCTGAGTTTACATTGTGGAGAGATAGGCACCAAAGCGATCACTCATTCCTTCACAAGTAGGTGAGATCTCACGCGACACAGCCTAGGGATGACGGAAATTTCCGTAAATGTTCCTAGTTGAAACTAAATGGGAACTCCTCTTATTCGACGCAGTGATTACGCAGTTACGCGGTCTTTGCAGTTAAGCGTGGATTTTTGACTGTTTTATTATTCCACTTAATCTGAGATAGCCGCGTATTCCTGTCACGAGCACAAGGCCGGAAAGCTTGCGGTGGGTGAGACATCCCTCACGGTCAGTCGGCCACGGCCACTTCCACAGCGGTGTTGTAAGCTGCAGCTGCGGAAGTGCGAAGTTAATTGAAGAGCGCACCATGAGACCAGTAACCTGGCTTACCATGATCTAGAGTAGTGGTATTCATCGCGCGGCTGTCGAAAAATATACGAACTAATTAATATATACTTTATATAATATACGCTAACTTGCAGTAGCTACGGTTATCTCAATCAATGCGTTTAACCGAAGTGGCTCTCTTGCAAAAATTAGTGAATAACACTGATTTGGAGTCAAAAACCGGAATTAATTGGTTAAAACGGAAACACAGAACTGGCTTAACACGTTTCCTGCGAAGTATACCATCGGTGGTCACTGAGAGGATTTTCATAATGCTGCTGACTGACATGCAGTCACTGACTCAATTTTTATAATTACTTATCGGAAGCCACATGAAGGCAGGGCCTAGTTTATGTTTGCTAGATTCAAAATTGCTTACTATAATTGACTTTTAATTTTAATTGAACATTGAAGTATTGAACTTTACGTTAACCCATCGCAGGAAACGTGTTAATTTCTGAGCAGAAAGAGTAATTTTTTTGATTCATCTTAGTAACGTTTCAAAAAGTAGAGCGTATCTGGTTTTGATGCTCGTGAATTCCATACTACGGTTATAAAACCCCCAAAAATTATTCCATCTATAAATACATAAGAATGCTCAGCATCAAATTCGTTTAATGTATAAATAGAATGTCCCCAAAAAGGTGTATCCATTTGTTCTGTAAAGAAAAACTAGTACATTGATAGTCTAAACTTGCTGCGGGTTAAATTCGCAATATATACAGCGTGTCCCCAAAAAAAGGCACACAAATTTGTACTATAAAGAATGGTTCAGTTGGATATTTCATTCGTAACTAGGATATGTTTATCGTATCCAAAAGTATTTGAAGTAAAAGATTAGATGCGATAAAATAATCAATTAACTGCGTATGAAATAATGAAAAATTAAACCTGTCTTCACAGAAGAACTGTGTATTTATTTTATAACATAGACTGTACTCCTATAGCGACCATCCATTTGCACGCACATCTTGCTGGGCTTGAAAAAACCGTGGAGGTATTTTCGCTCACAAAATCACTGCTTCAACCACAGTATTTGTTACTGCATTTTCTCTACGCTCTACAATGTTCTGATTCGAGATACTCGTTAATTACGCAACTGGTAGATGTAAAGGCAGGCATAAATTGAATAAGGTCCATTGAGAAGGTATGCACTGTCCTTCCACTTGTGTAGTACTCTCCATGCACTCCACAGACACTTTAATGTAGCTAGCTAGTTCTCTGAAGAAACTCAGGACACGCCCATGTGCACCTACACTCTGAACAATGACAAAACAATGAAGTTGCCGTGATCCACGCAATCATAATGTAAGTCGCAGCACGTGACTCTCATGTAAATCTCACGCGACCCTCATGAGTACCAATGTATAGAGCTCAGGTGACCTGGTCTTTCTCATTCATGAACTTACACAGGCTGAACACGTATTGAGGAGTTGCATCATAATTCATAAGGAAATTCACCGAATTGGAGCATGATTTCATCAGATATATTGAGATCAGAAACAAAGCATGACACAAGGTGCTGATATTAGTTGCCAAGACAATCGAGCCCCCATATCAAGTCTGATTTGAATTACGTTTCCCATTAAAAACCTGAATGTTTATGAAAGCTTCTTTACGACCAGTAGTGCGTAGTCGAGGTGTCCAACAGCATTTTCAATGTACAAACAGTGATTTAGCACGTCACTGAGGCCTGGGGACCACACTTTCAACAACTAAATACTGTGGGTGTACTAGCAATTAATTTACTTCATTTGTTATAGAGTGGCTAGAACATCGAGGAGACATTACTCAGTAAAAATTAATTCAGTCATGAGATTTGAAAAAAGAAATATTGGAAAGTATTTAAAGAAATACTTTACTGAACAGTTGCAGCTTAAAAATCTGAAAAATTGCAAAGCCATGACACGTAAATTCATTCGGCGGGACTCATTTTTTTCGATGGCGATGCACTTTTTTACGATTCTGTTCTATCCTAAATTCTATGATATCGTATTTACACAAAGACTGTAGTGATGACTGTAGTCATCATCACGGGAACGTTAGACAAACATTCAACAACATTTAAAATCGACCGTGTACGAAATCTAGCATTCTTGGTTTGAAACGTTACAATCCCACTTATTTGCTACAATAGTCATCAATTTTCTTCCTTCCTGGAAAGGTATGCAGCGTAGTTTAAAGTCGCGGTTTAGAGCCAGAAATTTGCATGGCTGACACATCGCCTGCCGCTGTCGGGCCACTTGAAAAGGATCAGGTTATACATTTTCTACATTTGAAACTCAAGTTTTTAACAGCGAGCAAGAAAATACGGGGGTATAAAAAAAAACTAGCCATTAAATGTCAACGCATTTGATTACAAATATATGAACATGGTGCACAACTGGGAGTGTGGGAGTAGCTCTACACGCTACACCACTGGGAGTGTGGGAGTAGCACTACACGCTACACAACTGGGAGTGTGGGAGTAGCACTACACGCTACACAACTGGGAGTGTGGAAGTAGCACCACACGCTACACAACTGGGAGTGTGGAAGTAGCACTGCACGCTACACAACTGGGAATGTGGGAGTAGC
>JACJUY010003169.1:50652-82611 GCA_014220935.1 Platorchestia sp. MABIK | reverse complement strand
GAATGTTATAGTCAGAAATGTTATATTCAGGCATGTTATAGTCAGGAATGTTATAGTCAGGAATGTTTTATTCAGGCATGTTATAGTCAGGAATGTTATAGTCAGGAATGTTATATTCAGGCATGTTATGGTTAGGAATGTTATTTTCAGGCGTGTTATATTCAGGAATGTTGTAGTCAGAAATGAAGGAACGTTATGTCACACAATACATGCAAATTTTTTCCTTAAGTATTGAAAATTTATCACTGATTATAATATTCTTAATATTATTGTATGCAGATATCCTAGTGTAATGAAATATATTCATTGAACTAATGAATAATTATTTATTTTATGCGAGGGTAATACCTCGTTACGGTCAAAATATTAACCCACCAATTATTTATTTGAAATTGTCATAAATAATCTGTTATAACATTATTACGTTAGATAGACATGTTTAAAAGTCGAAATAACATAACAGATGGGTTGATAAAACAAGAATGTAATGAATTAGTTCGGATATTTTTACAGCGAAAAATCAATATCATCAGGTTGACCCTGATTTCCATTTGAAGTAACTCAATTTCTTTTGAAGAAAAATTCCTTGCAACAGTAGGAAATCGAGAAGCACTTTTCAACAATTTCACTGTATTTTCTGAAGTTCAAAAACACTTTTTGGATATTCAACTGCAAGAGCCGAAAATATTTTCGTGAATTGGGAAAATAGTGTGAGAAGAATGACTATTTCTATATACTTCATGGCTTTCGTAACTGCCATCTCCCTCCAACTTCTGCATTGGTCCAACTGCATTGATTTTAGCAGAATAAGAAAAATTACACCAATCAGTCTACGTTCGCAGTGTCATTTGACTCTTGACTTCTTCCACTCACGCAGGTTTCCAAAGTACGGTAGAGCGTCACTGTAACAAAACCTGCGCACTTCCAAATTTCATTCATAAGCTTCACTCCTTCCGAAAAAACACATTAAAATAATTTCCAATCGTTTGGTATGACCGTATTACAAACTGTGACACTGCTATATTCCTCTCCCAAAGCACGACTGTAATCAGTTACAACTATCCTGTATTCGATCATTGATCCCTCCGAAAGAATACTGCGCTCGATTTTCATTTCTTCTATCAGTCTACTGCTGTTGGTTACAGTTTTTCTCTCTGCCAGTCTGCTACTATTATCACGATTTTGTTACATCAGCCAATTTACTGCCGTTGGTTACATTTTTGTTCCCTCTGTTAGCCTACTGCCGTTCGCTCGATTTTTGTTCCCTATGCCAGTCTAGTGGTGTTGGCTCGATTTATGTTCCTTTCGTCTGGGTACTACGATGTTTGTTTCGTCAGTCTACTTCCATTGGCTCGATTTTTATTCCCTCCGTCAGTCTACTGGAGTTGGCTTGATTTTCGTTCTATTCACTAGGGTACTACCGTTAGCTCGATGCTTGTTCCGTCAGTAAGTCTATTATCATTGGCTCGATTTTTGTTCCTTTCGTCAGAGTATTACCATTAGCTCGATATTTGTTCCTTAAGTCAGTCTACTACCATTGGCTCGATTTCTGTTCCTTTCGTCAGAGTACTACCATTAGCTCGATGTTTGTTCCGTCAGTCAGTCTACATAGTCTCATTGGCTTGATTTTTGTTCCCGTTCCCTCCTCCGTCAGTCTACTACCAATGGCTCAAATTTTGTTCCGTATGCTAGTCTAGTAGTGTTGGCTCAAAACGTGTTCCATTCACGAGGGTACTACCATTAGCTCGATGTTTGTTCCTTCAGTCAGTCTACTACCATTGGCTCGATTTTTGCTCGCGTTCCCTCCTCCGTCAGTCACGGCGTTCTCATCTGCACGACGTCTGAGTTGCTGTAGTGCAGTACACAATATATTCCGCGCAGCCCCGCCTGCCATTGCTCAGTTTTTGCCCAGCTCCGAGCATCTGCAAGATTGTGCATGCAAATTCTTGTCTCAGCTCGGACGGCAGGCGCTCAAATCTGAATATTCTCACACTTCTTTCTCGTGTGTTCTTTCTTTTCGCAGTGTGTTTGTTTCAATGCTTATTGAATCTGCAACTACTTTTCCGTCATTTGTTCTTCAGCTTCGCATGTGCATGTTTTTAATTGTCAGCATGTATGCATGTTTTATTGTTAGTGTGTTATCATTAGTATACCATTCCTAAAGAAATATTCAAATATTCATAGCAATCTAAATGTTTTCGCACTAATTCTCGAAATAGTTATTTTATGGCTGTCAGGGCTTCCAGCATGAAATTCTTAACAATATTTTACTGGAAAGGAGAAAAAAATGAATTGCTTTCTTTTTGCCTACTACCTGCACCATCAATCTTTCTTTTCCAAACCATTTCGCCCGAATTTTTTTCTGAATGAGCATAAAAAAAGTGTGCGGTGAACTGTTGCGCCGTTACTTCAAATTCTTCCTCCAGTAAATGTAGTTCGTAGCTTTGATTGATTGAGTTCTACAGTTATGCCATTTTTTGCATTCAGAACTTTTCCAACGAGAGTGCAAATGATACATGGTTTTGCAATGCATTTTTCATTGTAATTCATAGCTATAGAAATGCTACGTACAGTTGGAGATGTGGAGCTAGTGTGCTAGACAAATACATAGTTATGATAGAAGTCAAAAATTATTGAAAATGTCACCATAATATAAGGCACCTTTCTTACACGCTTGTGTACAAGAACCACACTAAGGTTTTCATTATTTAACCCTTTATTTTGGTTTTAACAAAAATCTCATTTTGAGTTAAAAATCAAAATTAAACACATCAAAAACTTAAAAACAAATAAGAAATTTTGAAGTTCGTGTTTCGAAATTTTGAAAGCAATTTTTGAACGTATCTCGCTGAAACAAAATTTCAATTTTGCAGCAGTGTGTAGACTGATCCATAGTCTGAAAAGAGACCTTTATGATTTGCAGACAGTTAGGGAAGATTATGAGCTGCCACTGTTGAGTTTTCTAATTTCTTTTGTTCACTTTGTTTGTTTTCTTGTTTTCGTAGCTGGAGCCATGTGTTATTCACCTCCTTTTATTTTTTAAATCAAGATGCACGGGATTTCGTCACCTCTTTTGGGGTCTGGCCACGATAAGTGTTCAAGCATTGAGTTTTTATTTATTATAATTAATTGTAATTACATAATTTACAGAAGTTCAAAATTACGCAAAAAAAACTTCATTTCAATTGTAATTTTGAAGACCATTAAAGATCCTAAAGTTTGAGCTGCAGAGCGGCTTAAAATTTCTTCTGGTCTATTTGAATGTTGCTGGAAGACCATGAATAAAGGAGAGCTCCTCGGGTTTTTAAATGAATCAAAGTCCTGTAATATTTGAGTGACCTTACTTGTAAGTGGCCAGACTTTCTCTACATTAACTTCACCTTTAAACTTCTCTCCGGCAAGAAGGCTCGTTTGTGAACCGCTTTTGTGACAGCATTTGAAGGTTACTAGCGAGTTAAAAACTGTGAAGTTCCCGAGAAAAAGACATCTTTGAATGCGCTTTCACACGATATTGTTATGCTGAGCTTTTTCCAACTTTCATTGATTTTAATCAAAATGACCTGAAATTAAATAATTTGAAATAAGATAAAAAAACTTTCAAATGATAACTCAAAATCAAATAAGCATCGAGTAAGCACCCTCTAACCTTGGCAGCGGGAGTTTCTTGTTCATTGCGTTTCGTCTGGAGGGACTTGTTATTAGCAGAAGAGAGCTGTAGGTTATGGAGACTGGAGAAGATGCTAATTAAACTGGATTTTTTTGACAAAATAATAGATTTTAAAGTTATAACAAAATGGTAAATTTCGTGTCTGTTTGAACTTTTAGTTTTTAGTTTTCAAAATCATCAAAGCTTCTTGGAGTATTGCAGAAAACTTCGAGAAAATTTTGTGTGGATTGTCCTTCATTTTTAATACTTTTTAATGCTGTATGAGACAATGAAGAACCTCCATTGATGTCAAATTTTAATTTTTCACAAATGAAATCGTGGAAAAAATTTGTTACCGATAACAAGAAAGTTTTGCTGGATCCTGTTAAAATTTGTAGACGTTTGATTTTTTCTTCCCTTTCTCCTTATAATCAGCTTTCACTTTCAGAGTAATTGCTTATAGAACGAGTATTATGGCTTCTTCACATGAAACATGAATACAGTTGTAGGAATACCCCAACTCCTGCATTATAACCGTTCGAAACATTTTCATTTGTTAGCCAAACATAATTCATAACAAAAAGAAAAAAAAAAAATATGAAATAAATACATTAAAATCTCCACATTTGCAAAGAAAAACGTTGTTGTGTTAATTTATGCAAATATCATGTTCATTCGTAATTTTCGAAACACGGACAACCACCAATGCAACACGGATAGTGCTTTGATACGTTAAAGTAAGCATCGTCGAATTAGACCCCGATTGCGCTAGCGGCCAAGTAACTTAGAGAGCCGATAGTAACTTAGAGATCAAACGCGAACGAACCCCTGTAGGAAATGTGGCCTGAAATTTTTGGGAATGTTTTTTGCTTAATACACCAATTACTTATTACCAGTCATCGTTCAGTCATTTCTGAACAGCATTCTTATTCGTCTCTTTTCCTTCGATTTACACACATACGCTATCAAATAAGCATTTCTCGGCACTCATAACTTTATATTTCCTTTCTAACTCACCGTTCTGTTAATTGAATTTTTGAATTTTTTAGGACCATGTTGTTCATCACTTATTGTACTAGCATAAAAGCTATCAGTCGATCATGCGCTACCGATCAGCCTATTTTGAGGGCCAATTTTCAAGTTCAATGATGACCTCACTGTGGTCAAGGGAATGCCTGTGTGTAGGGCGTATCCATATTTTTGACTATCTGTATGAAATTAGTGTTGAACAAATTTCGCTGGACGAGTCATGAGCTTTGTTTTGCTGATAAAACCTTGTCCAATACGCTAAAATTCAAAGTTATGAAGGAGTACGGCCGTGTATGAATGCACATACCAAGTAAAACTCGAGCTTTTTATGCATAATGCCCATACGTTGTTTGCATGTGTTCGTATATTGATATTTACACCCGCTAAAACACGAGCTAATCATGCGCATTGTTCATATATTGTTAGAACATTTTAAAGTGTGTTAATCATTCATTCTTTCACCTTTCAAACCTCAACGTAATATCCCAACTCCCTTTCATTATGGACAGTGCTTCCATTTTATCATTTCCCATATCCCTGTTACCTTCCGACTCCACTCACTGTCATCTTCTTTCCACGATCTGGCTCCCGTCTGTTTGTGTCACTCAAGCCTCACACGGATTCCTTCAATCCCGTGTTGACCATCACTCCACGGGATCGATGCGCCCCGTTACGCACCTCAGGCAAGATTCAATAGCGACGCCAGGGACGAAAGCTTCCCTAGCTTTCTGAGCACGTGACATGTGCTATAACTGGCTTATATGGCAGGCATGACACGTATAGGAACGTGTCGCAGTTAAACATAAAGGAATAATGAAATGAATGATGTGCATCAACAGGATGAAGAAGGTCGCCTCGAGAAACATCTACTAGGAGTACGTGGTTTCTTTGTGATACGAGTAGATATGCTGAAAAATTAAAAGCGAAAAACATAATCCCGAAAGAAGGGAATCATCTTTGTTATGAAAACAAAACGTTTCGGAGTCCAGATTCATCATCAGTTCAGAAAAATAAGCGTCTTTCTCATCATTTTTACCCTTTTAGATTTTGAGAAAGAACTACGTTGGCACAGTAAAAAAAATTATGAAAATGTAATCCTGAGATGTTCAAATTGAAACTGTTGCGTGTGCAAATGGAGTGAGATTCAAGGAAAAACTGGGAAATTTTCCTTCATTGACTTACAATAAAGTTTTATTCCCCAAATTGAAATTGTTTTATTCTGAAAATTAGAAATTGGGTTACAACACCGAAAATTCACATGTCATTTATTTAAAAAATGTTTAATAATGAACCTTATAAATAACTCCAAAGCTGTACTGGTCATTCATGTTGAAAAGTTTGAACCGTAATCCTCATAAATAACTTTAAAATTTGTTGGTCACACGTCGAAATTTTTAATCATAAACCTCATGAACCATGAATCAAATCATGGACCTAATGATTCAAAGTTATGCGATTTTTTCAACTCAAGTGTACAATTCATGAGGAACAATTGAGGAACCTACACAACGACGTGACAGGGAAGTAAACATGCGGAAAATAGCACCCGTGTACGTTTCGTAAAATAACGATTAACTGAGCAAAGTTATAAGTACTAACAGCGTAGAGAAAATAGAGAAACTATTGCCATCCAAATTCAGAATTACGTGTTTATAATTCCACGAGTTTGAAATAATTAAATCATCTCCTTAATTGACCAACAAAAAATTTTTTTAAATAAATAGTTCAATCGTGACTGTGATTTAGTCGGGTTGCCAGTTAAATAAAGAACTTCCCCGGAAAGTTTTTAGTTTTGTGAGTTCTATTTGGGGATAAAAGCGCACACGCTTTTAAATATTTATATACATTTTTCGAGCTTACACTTACACTTCACCCATCAATAGAAAATTTATTCTGAAGTTATTGTACACTCAAATACAAGACCAAAAAACTAAGAGAGAGTTTGCGAAACATGTATTCCGAGCGACATCGCTTGCAGTACTAACGCTAACAAAAGGTAAAGAGATGGAACGCGATGATAATAAGTGGCCGTCTAGTAGAAGATAAGGCTGGATTCTCCTCAGTACAACCTAAGCAAACTAAAGCTTACAGTACAATTCAAGTTTGTTCTAAGATTCATATCTCATATCTCTATGGCTTCAGGAATACGCAGGTCAATTGCGTTGAATTAAAGAATGTATGATCTTAAATTGCATTTTTAGAGATACCAAAAGTTGGAACAATGATCTCTGATTTTTTGCTGTTGAACGCTGCTTGATGTATGTCTATTATACTTACATCACACTCGTATTTATGAGTGTATTTGTTGCGTGTTCAATATATGTAGCACAACGGCCAGCCTCTGTACAAGTGACGTGGTGAACAGCTCTACTCCTCGAAAATTTAGACGTTTTGATTAAAGTATATGTGATAAGGTTCGAAAATAATAACGATATGAAGAGCGCTGGAAATGCATTAGTGGTGAGGTTCTTTACGGATACAGTCAACTCAAGAAATAAGAGGTAGTTCAGAATTATGGTTACTCTTTACGAAGACATTAAGCTGCATATGTTGCTACAATTGGTTCGAGTTTGACAAAACATGTTGTGCATGTGCAGATTTATATTTTCATCATTATTTCGGTTACTCCTGTTGAAAACATAAACTGCAAATGAACGAGTATGTATATTTGATTCATGTTTTTGTCAAATACCATGTATACTCATGCTTTAATACATAACGTATCAATAAACCAAAATTACAGAATACACAGATATTAAATATTTTAAATCATGCAGTTTTTAGGTTTACTAAAATTATCTAATACGCTTATTTCCTATCCATTGATACCAGTAATGTATATATATGTGAAAACACAGCAATGCTTAAATTACTTCTATGATCAATTTTCTGAAACCCTTTGAAATACCTTTAAAATTTATCATATGTACGTGATCAGAGATACACCAATGTATGTTACTGAACAGACGCAAAAGCTATTCTGACATCAAAATGTGTTGAGTCATCCAAATTTAGGAAAAATGTTCTTCCTCAGTCAAGCAGAATTTACGCCACTGCGCCAGGCTGAATTTAAAAGTAAAAAACTCTAATATTTTCTGACGTACTGCAGCGCATTTGTGGGCGAAGTTGAGCTCATGTTTTCTTTCATTTGGAAATTATATAAATCATGGAAATATTTATGGAGTTGCAGTTATGGAGCTTAGATATTATATAAATTATTAAAACATTTACGGATTTTTAGTTACCACGAGTTAAGGCTCACAAATGGTGTGAGGCCTCACGTTTTTAATTTGGTTTTTCTTTCATTCAAGTTACTTATTCTCAACTCAAAGTTTCGGGTGTAGAATCAGATATTGTGTGTTGCGTAAGTCCCTCAAAGTGGTTAATTTTTTCAATCGCGCAATCAAAACATTAAAATTAAAAAACAGGGAATTGTGGTTGTATTTTTAGCTTGACCAGAAAATTTCAGATGCCTTTTTGCCATCAAATAATATATATGTTCATCATCTAACTGGTATGTAAGTGAAAGAAAAACAGATTCTTTTTTCATTTACTTTTAGGGTCGATGGGTCTCAAGGTAGCTGAAATGGAATTTAGGTTGCAGAAGCGGTACAGCGGGTAGCATAAATTCTTCGGCCTAGTTGACAACTCTACGTGCTGTTTCGTTTTACCCAAAATAATTTGTTTTGAGCTTTTTCATAAGAAAATTTGAACATCTAATAACCTCCCTATTCAATTTGAAAAAAGATCCAACTTGAGGGTTTTGGTCCAATGAATCAGCTCGTATCGTAGCCGAGTCGACAGAGGAACTTGCGCTAACGGATGTACCGCTACAACGAAGTAATTTGTCTAAAAATTCGGCCCCAAAAAAAAATATTAAAAAAATTCTATGCTAACTTAAAATCTTTGAAAAAACTTTACCAAATCAAAACGCCTACGTTTCAAAAGTTTGAATGAAGTCAATGCAGTGGAAGCGCGAAACTGAGAAGGAACCCAAAAAAATTCATTACTGGAAATTACGCAAAAATAAACTATTTCTTAAAACAGCCTGAATTTAAAACTTCGATCTAAATTTAATCATTTACTTGAGTTATGGACGTTTGGTTAAGAGTATTCGTATAAATCGCAAATATCATGAAACATAAAATCTTACCTTATAATACCCTCTGTGTGTTAATCTATTTTTTTGGTGTCCGCCTCTTCCGTCTCTCTGTGACGCTCATGAGGATGCCTAATGACCGTATCTGTGATACGAGTTTCACCAGTGCCCAAGTACAATAATATTTTAATCGCGGGTACTGTTGGGATGGATCTATTTGTTTGTCACCCACATCTGGAAAATTTATTAAATTGAAATATTCAATCCCGTCATTTTTGACAGGTCTTGTACAATATTAATATAATGATTTAGGCTCCTCTTGGATTATATCATTAGATTCCATGAAAACAAACTGAGTGACAGTGAGTGAGAAATCTTGAGAAAAATCAAAGCCATGGTTAAATTTTAAATTTTATTTAATTAACGATCATACACTACTGCTTACCTCTAACCCGGCGTCACAAAATAACATTTTTGAATTAGAAAAGCAAGTTAAATTTATTAGCAGTTCTAATTTGAATAAACTTTGCTAACCTGACTGAGCAGTGCTTTCAGATAATCGGACAATTACCAGTAAATAGCGAGCTTTCAAAAAGTAGGTCAAATACCAGTAATTGGCGACTTTGAAAACAATCTATCACTTACTAGTATACTGAGGGACTCTAAATAATCAGTCAGTGACCCGATAAAGGCAGGCTGTGATATACTTGATTAATGGTGGACAACCAAATTATTAGTTCATAGTGAGCTGTATTCACGATCGTGAAATAGAGGGCTTGATCATATTGATCAAGCCTTCTTGACTATCTCCATCTTGACCCTCATGACTATCTTGACTATCTGGACTATCTTGACTATCTTGACTATCTTGACTATCTTGACTATCTTGACTATCTTGACTATCTTGACTATCTTGACTATCTTGACTATCTTGACTATCTTGACTATCTTGACTATCTTGACTATCTTGACTATCTTGACTAACTTGACTATCTTGACTATCTTGACTATCTTGACTATCTTGACTATCTTGACTATCTTCACAGCTTTTATGACTTCAGCATGTATTATAACTTAGCTCGAACTTTACCGAACATAATAAAAACGTGTGGAATATTACGTATATAATGTCTTACCATGGCAGGACAGTAACGCTCAGAAAAGAGGTAATACGAAATCAACTGTCAAATGTCACCGGACGTTTCATGAGGGACATCAGTCTACCAATTAATAAGAGGTCGGTAAATATTTAAGTAATAATGGGCAGTTAAATGGCCAGGAAAAATGTTGTCAATGCGGTCGATTTTGAGCTCAACTGGGAGACAATTTGTTATGCATTAGTTAGGCTCAAATTTTTGTTACTTCAAATTATAATATTAAATCGGTATTTGAATAAATTTGTAAGTCGCTAATCACTAGAGGTTGAATTACTTATAGATGTATTTATTAACTACAACCTTAGAAATAAGAATGAAAGAAATGAATGTCACACAGTTATGAAACAAAGTGCAGGAAAAGTAGAAAAATAATTTTATTTTTGTTATTCCAAGAACTACGAAGATATAGAATAACCTCACGCTTCAATGCAGCACACATAGGCAAGTACTCACTAAGCACTAGAAAATAACGGGAATTTTCCCTCGTCACAACAGAGCTCGCAGATTGATAACTTCTAAGTCAAACTTCCTCCCTTCTTGTCCAGAAGTCAGCAATGAAAATCATTTCTTGGACGTTATTGTACGTCCAAGAAATGATTTTCATTGCTGACTTCTGGACAAGAAGGATTGAACGTAACTCGGCAATAATTATCAAGTATTGTGGATCCTTTCATACTCTAGGTTGTTATCACAAATACAACTAGTAAAGATTTTTAGCTTCAGAATAGAGGCCACTAAAATTAGTGTGTACGGTGCTCAAGTGATTTTGCTAAACTGAATAATGGGCTCCCCACAGCTATCTGGACTTCTGTCTTAATTATAACTAAGTTCGAACTTTAACGAACATAACAGCACACTATGTGTGAAACATAACGTTTATAGCGTCGTATCATATCTGGACGTTAAAGCTCAATGTAACTCATCCCTTTATAGCCTTTATACACATGGTAACAGCCTTCCACTTCTAAACGACTACCTCATGCCAAGATCTAATTTTCATTTCGTATCACTGCCCCGAGCTGTTTTAGAAGCAACAGTTGCCATTCTCAACCACTATTCTGTGCCTGAAATAACCTTTCTAATCTCCAATTATCTGCCTCGGTCTCTAATCGGCGCTTTCCTTCAACTAATCGCCAATTCCAACGCGCTATCTCTAGTTCGGTGCTTCAGCGTACGCTTACTAATAATTTTAGCATCTCACTTCCTATTTTTATAATTTTACTTTCTTTGTAAATTAGCTGATCCACTACAAACATTAACCTTCATACTCATCGTTTACATTTCAAAATTTTAATCTTGAGAAACTTCATCCTTTTCTTCCATTCCTGCTGTACTCGCAGGATTCCAGCTGCACTCGCCAGATTCCAGCTGTTCTCACTAGATTCCAGCTGCACTCGCCGGATTCCAGCTGTACCCGCCAGATTCCAGCTGTACCCGCCAGAGTCCAGCTGTACCCGCCAGAGTCCAGCTGTACCCGCCAGATTCCAGCTGCACTCGCCAGATTCCAGCCATGCGAGCACCTGCCGGATTCGTTCATGTCTGTGCTCGTGCCGGACTTCCGTCCGAGACCGTTATCTCCATTCTCATTCGCAAAGTTCGCACTTGGCCGAGGTTTTTATGAGATTTTCGTGTGTATTGTTTTCAAATCTCTCTAGATGGAGAGAAAGAACAACGTCAAAGTTTCATACTGAAGCAGAAACTTTGCGTAGTATTCGCAGGGGTCGGATTTTGCTCTTTCAAGTAGCAGCGAAATGTAGGAAGATAAAATCCTGAAGCAAAGCAGAAAAATGCATGAATTCGAAAGTTGAATGGAAAAGATTACACTCCTGGTGCTGTTGTAGCGTCATTTCGGGCTGTGAGATCTATTTTAAATTCAGTCAAACGACCAATTTTCGGAGAATTTTCATCTATGAAACCTAAGACTTTGTTATGGTTTAACCCCCGGTTTCAACAAGATCCTGAAGTTCGTACATTTATATAAAGGTAATATAGATAACGCACAGATCGTGTCCAATTTGTCAAAAAAACCCTGATATTCAATCATTTTCAAAACTTTTTAATACGACGTTATAGATAAACCCCTTTAAAAGTAGAATTTTAATAATCAATTGAAAACCAAACAAAGGATTTAAAGCTTGGCAAACTAAAAATCAGATGTCTAGTTGAAAACTTCTCACCCCCATTATGGAGCAAAAATATGCTTTATGCGTTGTGTAAAGATAAACTCATTGTAACTGGAGAGATTTTCTGCAGCAATACTTACACGTTTACATAAATTGATATTTACGACGCCACGGTGACAGCGCTGGAATCTTCAACATGCATTCGTGAATACAGAGATGGACACTTTGTGCGGTAACGAGTCGTGATGTCAGCACAATTTGCGGTTGTGATCTTTGCACAGTACAGGGTTGTGATTTTTGCACCGTACGGGGTTATGTTGTTTGCACAGTACCAGGCTGTGCTGTTTTCACAATATGAGATTGGGATGTTTGTACAATACTGGATTGTGATGTTTGATCAATACTGGGTTGTGATGTTTGTACAATACGAGGTTGGGATAATTGCACAAAAATGCTGATAGCACAGGCAAAGTTGTGATGATTTCACAATTAGGAGGCCAAGGTGTTTGCACAATACGAGGTTGTTTTGCTTCCACAATATATGGATGAGATATTCGCATGTATTTCTGCAATAGCTGTCTCCGATTTCAGCGAGGCATAAACAATTATAGTCCCCAGTCAATAACAACGGACAGTTCCAATTGTTGAATCACATTGCTTAATATTCCACGATTCCATTCGGTGGCCGTTTGATTCTGCTTACGAGAAGCAGTCTATTGTTTTCAGACTTGGAGCTTACGTGCAGATTTTTCCTTTACGCTCCAAGATTCTATACCCGCTTTCCGCAGACAGTTTCCTCGGCCATGCACTTTTTGTGCACTGCTCGAAAATCTTCCACCCGATGCTTCCAAATCTTCTTATCTCGCTGGCGCGTTGAGGTGCTCCGCAATATCGAGCTTATTACCGTGCGATATTGGCACAAAGATTATTATCACTGCTACATGTGCAACTGAGAAAATGCTCAGTGTCCACTTTCACATCCCTAGATACAATGGCTGCTGGTCATTAGCCACACTCACTGTAAAGGAAACAAGGTAGGTTCAAACCAGTCTTTTTTTCGTCGACTGTGTGGGTGTGCTGACGTCACGGCAACGAACCAATAACAGCTCTCATATTGCTTCCGGTAGCACTGCTACTCCCAAATCCGTCTCCACTATTGGCCTAACGACACTGCGGTTTGGTGACGTCATAAAGTTAGTTTGAAATAAAGCCTTTCTATTGGCTACCCGAACAAGAAGAAGTGTAATTTCCCCCATAGAAATGACCCTACCTTGTTTCCTCTACCGTGGGGTGTGCTGACGTCACGACAACGAACCAATAGCAGCGCTCATATTGCATCTGTGAGCACTGCTACCCCTAAATCTTGCTCCACTATTGGCCTAACGACACGGGGGTTTAGTGACGTCATAAAGTTAGTTTGAAATAAAGCCTTTCTATTGGCTACCCGAACAAGAAGAAGTGTAATTTCCCCCATAGAAATGACCCTACCTTGTTTCCTCTACCGTGGCCACACTGCAGTAGAGAAGGTCAGACGAAAGAGTTTGAGTTCATCTCCAACAAATGCCATGTAATGAGAGATTTGTCTGGAAGTCCGTCTCATCGTGAAGACAAAAGATAAAGTCCGTAGCACAGATACGCATATGTACTAGTTTGTACCTTTGCACGGGCTGACTCGAATGCATGTACAGGGTGGCGCATAAGTAACGCACCCATATTTATTACCGCAATATACACTGGGTATCTGTAGACAGGATACGACGTGTAAATAAACTTTAAGAGTTCCTCTATCGTTTGCAATTAACCCGATTGTTTTAAATTTCATGGTTTATTTATTATCAATTTTTTAAAAGGGTGCGTTACTCATGCGCCACCCTGTATAATTTAAAATCTGTTTCATCTGTTTGATCAAAAAAGAATTCACGAATGAATTATAGACCTTAAATTAAAATCACACAGTGTATTTTTTGGGTGGATAACCCTTGTATGCAAAAAAGCCTTCCTAGATATTAAGGTGTGTCTGGATGAGAAAGTATGGCATTTGTCACGAGCATCTCGTCAAAGGCTTCAACACGTTTCGTGCCATGCATTCACCTCGCTGACTTGCAAGACGAGTAAGAGTGATGCAGAAATCTTGCGCTCAGAGAGCGGGCAGAAAATCAGTACGAAAAGCTGCGGGCTTTGGGAGGATGGAGGACATCACATGGCGTGCCATATGACCAGCAAGCAGACCTGGTGTCTTTTGATTATATGAAAAGCCGCACGTCTTCTCTAACATATCTTTGCTAGTCCATCATGCCAGAAGTAAAATGAGTGCTCGACATGATCCTTGACGCGTCTATTTAAAGTCTACTCGCATAAGTAACACATTTGCGACTTTCCTACGTGAGCTCCCACGGCACAAATCCTTTGTGTACTGCCTCAAATTTACCGCCAGGAGCTCTCGAATTAGAGGGCTGCAAAGCAGCACCTCACATCTTGTGTCTCCTGCCACCGGGCCTTGTGTTCATTGCCTTTAGATCTGCGACCGACTGGCCTCAGACATTCCCTCTATAGCCCCAGGTTCCTCGGCTCTGAGCCTCGGTTTATACGATCCTTTAGAAGTCATTTGATATGCACCAACATGAGCCCAAGGCTTCGCCTTTCATCTGCTACAATGGGGGTCAAGCCAGCACTAAATGTGGCCCCAGCTCCGGGCTGCCCTGGAACAGCCAGTTGTCGGTCTGGTCTGACCGTGATGGACCAAAATTGCAGTATTTCAAATGCAGGTAATTGAAAATTGAGGACGCTACAACCGGGATTACTGAGATTAGGCCGATGATCATGACTGATTGAACTTGAGGTGAGACTGTTGAAAACTAGAGCTGCAGTGCTTGATGAATAATAGCGAGTAAATGTCACCATTTGTGGATATGCTTGGCTAGATTCGGTCAATGAAGATTGATTGAAAGTATTCTAGCATTCGAATCTTGAATTATGAGAATTTATCCACATACAATGAAAAGAGATGAAGAATAAAATTTGTTACCATGAATAATTGAAGCCGGGGACATACTTAAACTAATTGGGGAGAAAATACTTCAATTTTGTCATTTGCATTCATGAGATATACTGACGGATGAATTGAACTGAGAAGAAACTTAGCCAATAATGGTCCCAAGAGAATGAGCCCAATTCGATTATACCCAAATCGTACTACGCTTCAAATAGCGATGATCCCGAAAGCAAGCATCTTCGCTGATATTGCATAGGGCGGTCGGGGATTGTAGAATATCATTAACATTAATATCTTCATAATTCTAAACAGAATATTGAAAGCAGATGACCAGCTCCTCATTCAACTTAAATCTGATTTCTCCTTTGTGCTTACAAGTGAACTTGTGTTGAAACATTTCTATTCCTAACCAAAAATACTCAACGCCAATCATGATAAAAATAACGATCTCCAAAATGTAAACAACCGACTGCCAACATGGACTTGTCTTGAAATAGTTCAATTTAAATCCCGCTCATTCAACTCGCACAAAACGAACAGAAATAAGCACAGACGGTAAAATTTTCTCAGTTTTTACGCTGAACTATTTTACGATCTCTGAATAATTTTGCTTTGCCTTAGCAATTCTGTGGTAATTTTGCTATGCCTTAGCATTGAGAAATCTGGGTGCGTGGGCGATAAACACATTTTTTTTCATTTGAGCTCAAGACTTCGAGTATCGCACGTTAATAAAGATTTTTTCTGGTACTTTGTGTCATTTTGCTCGTCTGTGCGCCGGTGTGAGAGAGTGCGGCAATTAAGAATTGAATTTTGCGCTCAATACATTCTCAGACTGCCGCTCTCTGGTTCAGCAAAGTAGCATCTTTGCGAAGTATCGGACCTGACAAATTTGCTCGTCTGAGTGGGCAGCTCACATACGAGTACAAAAAAGGACTTTCTTGCTCCAGTTAATGCAACTGCGCACAGTTAAACAAGGCTAAGTAGTTTTGAAAGCAGCGAGTCTTATTATTATTGTGAGTGAAATTTACTTTTTCGAACAGCTGTAATGGCAAAATGCAAAGTAGCGTTGTAAACTAAAAAATTTTAAATACATCAAACTTGATAAAACTTGCTGCAAAACTGAGCTCTAGTTACGAATCAGAAATTAATTCCGTTTTTGAGGAAAGTTTCGATAAATTTTCAACTTCATCTACATATGAATATACGTCGTATCCCAGAGAGCACCGTAGAAAACACAAGCGAAAAGTTTTTATTTAAAATAATGAATGTCTGACTAAGCAATTTACTAGGATAAAATCAAAGCTGAAGGGCATCTCATTACCTCAGAGTATCTTTTGTTCCCACCGTCAGTTGACGAGAAACTCGCCATTCACAAAGGGAAGTGGAATTTGCTCAACATTCAATCATGTCGGATACGATTTATTTACTTTACAAGTTGAAAAATTTATGTTTTTCACTGCTTTATTATGGGTAAACAGGCAAAGATTCTCATACTTAGCGTCACGTTGAATAACTCTTGTCGATATTGCACTATTAACACAGCTCGATTTCGCTTTGACGAGGGCCCTATGTTGGAAATTTCAACATAAAATGTGTCTTCAAAAATTTAAGAAATATCAGTCAAATTTGAAATCGATAATTTTCATTTTACAAATGTAATGTCATTCTCAACTACCGTAGCGTCAATGTCTAATCAGATCAGAGGAAATTAATTCTTACATTACCCTAAACGAATAAAAACGAACCTTAAGAGGAGACAGGGTTAGCATTGTTATGTAGTTAATAAAGTTTGTCGAATTGCAATGAACGCGCAGTTAAACTCAAGCGCTTCCTGCAATTAGATGAATCAATTTAAAATTAGGTAGAGGAGTTTACCCTAGTCCTCTCTATTGAAATTACGTTTATCATCAAATGGGAAACTGTCATCACTATCAAAAATAGAATCTGTGATCAAGGAAGGATTCCACAAACAAAAGCTACTGAGAAAAAAAACAACTGCGTAGCATTTTGCAAATTCTAAAGGATTTAAATTTAGCAGTGTAAAAATCATGAGCACTTACATTTTGCGAAATGATGATTGTAAAACAGTTGGGAAATCGGAAGAGAATTACGTCAAAGTCATTTAATATCGCACATCGGGATAGAGCTTCGGACTGATTTTTTCTTTTCCAGCTCAACGCAAGCGCAAGGTTGAAGTTACGGTTTTGAAGATGATGCCTGGAAAGTTGACGATGTTTTTATTATTCTTCAAATGTATTCCAGCCGTCTGGGAATTGGATGATGAAATAGATTTGGTTGTGAATTAGCTCAAGCCTCTCTATCTATAACAAAAGTTCGCTAAAAAGATTACACCATTTAGTACGGAATTTAGGCAATGAAGTATCTACTCTACGAATAAGGTTTGTCACCACATCCAAAAGCACAGCAGCAGGAATATTGGAAGCACTTTATGAAACAAGATATAAGTTGGTGGAGAAAGTAAGTTGCTGTGAAAAATTACCGCAGTGAACTTGCAAAGGTGGTCTGTACGAGCAGAAATAACCTATACCATGTCTACGATGAAGTTTGGATATATTCATGTACATACATGCTTCAGTTCATTAATATGCTATGCTTTCAAAATCCGAAGCCTGTAAAAATTTTAAACGAGACAAAATTTAAGTACTGAATATCTGAAACAAAGTGTTTATGAGAATCTTTTGGATTGAACCCATGAGTGTTCAAAGTAACTTCCTGTCGGTAAGAATTAGAGCATTTTAGCTTAAAAAGTGGTCTCATCATTCATTTCATTTGTGAAATCGTTCAGGAACATATTTGTTTACTTCATTTATAAATCATTAATCATCTTCGAGCAATAGGTTAACAACAGTGTGAAGTAAATTTCTTTTATTCAAACTCGAAGCTTTCGAAGAAGAAAACGAAGGTTTCGATAGCGAAACTCAAAATTGTTTCCATCGTATAATAATGAGAAATTGACAGAGAACCCATGATTAAAATTACAAAGAGTACATTTAGACTACTCAGATATTTTTGAAAAAATTACGCTTGCAATGAACACCAAAGGAATTGAGTTTCCTCGAAGTTTCAACCATTGCGATAATAATTTCTCTATTAGGATTCCATTGAAGATTCAAATTTTTGAAAATAATTGTAAAATCCTATTGATCTGCAGTAGCCTAAATGCAGGGGATGATACAAAAGCGTCCAATAAGAGAAATATGAATGTTTCCAGTTCGAATGTTCTATTGGGCAGAGAAACTGTAAACTATCGCACTTGGAAAATGCATTTTCGGGCATCAATGTGAAGAGAAACAAAAACATGCAGGTAGGTTGGGATGTGTAGTAAAACAGAGGCATTCCTGTAGAGAAGTGATTTTTAACCTTTTTAGGCAGTAACCCAAAATCTACCCAAAATCAAAATTTTCATGCTCAATATGGTTATTCTTTTGAAAACAGGTAACTGTTGGTTAACACAAACAGGTTACACAAGCCCTTAGCGACCCAATAAAATGGCTTGGCAACCCAACTTTGGGTCGCGACCCAGGGGCTAAGAGACCAATATTCGTTTCGCTGTATGCCAATATTCGAGCACACGCAAAAAAGTCTACGGGTAGTGTACGCTCTCCTTCGTGAATGCATAGCCAACAACCTCTTGAGAAGCCTAACGGTTACGCTTTGAAGGTTTCAAAACGAAACTTTTCGAAGTTTCCATAGAAAATGCGTCTCCAAACATCACTGATGAACTCTGATCTTCAAAGAGCACTCCTATTGGAAGTCTAATTTTTTCAAACAGCGGATGGTTCTTTTCGAGCATGGCGAAGGAAAGTCGTCGTCTTCCACAGTGGCTGCAGATGGTACTCACATACACGACATTTAATTTCTAGTCAAGGCTTTAAATGAAGGTAAGTACAGGGTGGTACAGTAAATTTTCATTTTCTTCTCTTTGTCATAGCTCAGGTGAAATGATTCGGACTTCCGTATGATGGCTCAAATATCGCTTGAGCCAATATTCGCTCTCTCAAAAATCTGTCAACGATGAAACAATTGATAAACTATACTTCTAAATGTGCAATTTTTAGATCGCCAAAACGTCAATGGAAATTATTTGACCGAATTGTATGGGGAAATTTAAGTCATGCTGTGGAAAGTTAACAATTTTTCAAACAAATGTCAATCCAAAAAAGTTTTTGAATTACGCAGAACATTATTCAAACTTTTGAGATGAAACTATAAGCATCCCTGTTTTGATATATCCCTGAACTATGCATCAACCGATGAAATAACTTAAGAATTCGTCTGTGATTTAAATGTTATTCAAGCTTACTTCATAGAGATATTCCCGCTCTGTAGAAGGCACTTCGTTGTAAGTTAAATCTTCAACACAAAAATTAAAGCTTAACTTCCCATTGCTTCCTATTGTCTATGAGTTCTAATTTACTCAAGTCAAACCTATGGAAAGACTGGAACTTTACTTCATTTATGAATTAAAGAACGGAACTTATCGCCGTTTTCTTGTGTACTGAACACTTGGTTTGTTTTTGTTAGAATGAATTCAAAATTTTGAATCGTTTATTCATGTTGAAATGTAGGATTATTTAGCGTAAATGAATAATTTCACTACCATATTTTCGTACTGAAACCCATGTATTTTGGAGGGAATTCGAAATTCGAACGCAATGCTCGTAAGTACTGAAACATAGGTTTCGTGTAAAACTACCTTACTGAAGACCTCAAGTGCTCCCTTAAGTTAATAACCTAAAATTCATGTACAATTCTTACAAGGCTTCGCAAAATCTGAGTTCATTAAACTCTTCATTAAGTAGCCAAAGGGAGTTCGTGTCGATATGTACACCATGTGAGATAAAGTGATTATTTGTCCGAACGCATTAACTACATCATGTTTTCCTGCATCTTTGACGACAGAAAATAGTTTTTCAATTGACAGCCTATTAACGACTGGTCAAACTTTTCCATATGAAATTTTGCTCATTTCTGTATGTCATTTGTCTTATTTTTATGCTTGAGCTTCACATAACATAAATGAACTTTCATTACATAAGCATAAATTACTATACATAAACTACACGGTAAGGAATTGTGGATTTGCTTCTAAACTTGTAGAGAAAGAAAGCACCAAAAATCTGTTTCACACACTCACACAGATGCTTATTTAAAAAATTGTGTTTCCTCGTTCTTGTCTTTCTTCTCTCCTTTCTTCTGACCCTCCCTCTCCTCTCTCCCTCTCCCTCTCGCTCTCTCTCCCTCTCAGAAGATAATCAGCTCAGTAGGTGGCGTCTTTAGTTCATCCGAGGAAATGGAGTAAGTCTTTATTTGAACACTTCCGGGCCCCAGCGCGGCAGCCTCTCTCGTATCAAAGTGTAACTCGAAAGCAAATATTCACGAGCAGCCGAGAGCATTTGCAACCAAACTCCAACACTAGAGAACCATTCTACCAAGTTACTTTGATCATAGTGCGTACACATCATGATGCCAATGACGAGAAGTGTATGTGCGAATGCACCAATAAATCAATAAATATACATGTACACTGTTTAATTAAATAGACATAAGTTTGCCAGTACAACTATTTACATTTTGCAAATATTAAAGTGCGGTTATCTTTTCACCTCCCAGATGAACAACGTTGTTGAAAATGATCCTTCGTTCATACAGGTTTGGTCGTACGAGCCACGCATAAACTAAAATTATTTCGACTTACCGGTCATTGCGCATTAGGCCTCTAAGCATCCAGCCAGAAGTATTCAAATGAGCGTCATTTTAGCTACGCTTCTTTTGTATCAGCATACAAAAAACATGACAATTTAATGACTCATGAAAACAGGGTCTAACAGAAAAATCCTTACAAATTCTTGGAGTAGGCAACCCTTACCCAGTGCTAATTGGCCACACTGATCCGACCCAGTTGAAAATGGTTTTCTAAAAAGAGAGCTACTCGACCATTTGACCTTGAGGAATCGATATTGCACAATGGAACAAGTCAAACGTTCACCCATCTGCGAACTTCGTAGCGCGGGCCACGACCCTGCCTAGATTGTATAATCGCTGATATATCCAAGGCAACCCTGCCGTTTAGGACGTATGCGTGCGTTTCGATGAGTCTTACTAAAACCAACGGGCCCGCACAAGGCCAGAAGTGATAAAATTTCTACACTTAAAAATTTCTTTCTGGCTGGCCTCAAAAAGGAGTGTCAGAGCAAATCCGGCAGTGCCACTTTCGACGTTAGCAGAGGAGAGGGCTGTCAGCGTTATGACGATCTACAAAGTCCTGAAGCAGCTGGGCCTAACCTCCTGTGTGCAAGGTAAGAGGCACGGGTCCAGGAAATTGCTGAACTGGATGAAGTCAAATGGTTCGGTTTTCTAATTCTTCAGATTGATAAGGTTTTCAATGCACAGAATGACCCCAGGATCGCATCCTCGAGCATTGAGGTCTAACGCACAATGACGCTGAAGAAACTAGTAAGCGTTATGACCATTAGTGTGGTTTCAAGTGAGGGCGATGTAGTAACTCACTTTTTCGCCAACCTCGAGAAAGTTAATACAGCAGTTTATTGCAAGGTCCTGAAGGACAAAATCATGCCTTGGATGTTAAACAAGGCTGCTTGCTAGAAGAATGTGTTCCAACAGGACTTTGCCCCAGCCCACACAGCAAAGAACGCAGTCAACTTGCTCAAAGGTTCCGGCATGCAATTCTTGAAGAAGGATTTGTGACCCTCCAATTCGCTTGACCTTAATCCCTTGAACTACTATTTCTGGTCTCGAATCGAAGCCAAGGCATGTGAGAGGCATCACAACAGCGTCGCTGCCCTCAAATAAGACATCAAGAAGGCAGTGAAGTCGTTAGAAACGTCAGAGATCACCCGCGCGGTTTCCAAGTTCCGGAAGCGTGTAGAAGCCATGATCATGGCTGAAGGTGGCCATATTGAATAGAAAATTTGTTCCAATAGTCTTCTCAATTAGCTAACAAAGTTAAATAACTTTGTCTTCATTATTCCCTGAGCTATTAATGTTCAAACAAATAAGGGAAAATTGTACGAATTTATTTGACTTTAAAATTACAGAACCTATTCTTATTCCTCAAGTAAAATCTAGAAACACAAATGTGAACGGACGTTGCACGTCAGGGTCTATGAGCATCCAACCTGACGCGTTCAAATTGATAATATTCTAAGCTATGCACCGTATGTATCAACTGACACGACTACGTGGCATTCCAGTCTCGTGACTAAACTGTAATTTATCTTCCGCCTCACGAGACTTTAGAATTGCAGAACCTCTTCCCACTCCTCAATTAAAAGTTGGAGAGACAAATGCGAGCCGGGGTGATCCTTATTCTGTTACCGCACTGTGGCCTCATTGCCATACGTATTTCCTTAACTTTTGTCGATTTTGGCTTCCATTTTGCAAGGACGCACTTGATGTGCGTCTGGATGTCCTTCGCTAACATCTTTTCAGCATGAATTAAAATATGTATCTCAATTGGGGTGTGAAACTTACAGGAATTATCATGTAAAAAATAAGGTACAAGTAGCGGGAATGAGTATTGGAACTGATAAAAGTAATATTATTAAAATGAAACTATAGCAAAATACATGGGAGATAAAATTAATTTGACTATAAGGAACGTGGAATGAAAGTAATAAGGTGGGAAAGCTTGCAAAATACGAATATATTTGCTAGATTTATATCAAGTCCTCTCCCGCAATGCAATTTGGTTCACTCATAACTGTTGACATACGTTGAATATCTATCAGAAATCAAATTTGTTTATCTTCGGCACATTCATGTTTCAGAAATAAAATTTTTAATTATGTTTCGTTCAAAATTTGAAGAAAATGCAGCCAATTTGACAAATGCGAAAACCAAAATTTACTTTATTTTAATGATGCATGCGTGGATAAATTAATAAAAACATATTCAATTGAAAAATACGTGAATTAATTTGTGTAGGCGTCAACAATTGATACATTAGTTCATTAGTAGCGGGAATTAGTTACTGAAGAAGCCTTTAAGACATCTGGTAAGTCCATTTTATTAATAGAATGAAATTGCTGTGAAGAATGCTTATATTCACACAATATTCTATAAAAAGACTGGGATCAAAACCTTTACAGATTAGTCAAGCAATTTGAGCTTAATTACCTGCTTCTTATAAACACACGCCTAGCTAAATGATCTAAAAAAACACTCCTTCGTTATCGGGAGCGAAATCTGTTTTTCATCCCTATTTTACCTTGAATTTTTTTCGTGCTTGCGTGCAAAAACATGAAGTAAACGCTTCATTACGAGTGAGTTCGACAAGAAAAAGAACAGCGTCAGATCCGGCTCCAGAATCGCGGCATCGTCCAGCGTCCGTAAATATTTTCTGGTCCCAACGAGATGAATGCTGAGGTAAATTCTGGTGGAGTTTTGCGTCGGGTTTGTGGGCTTTGAAAAATGGTGTATGAAAAAACAGCCAAAACGTGAATTCTGATGGAGTTTTGTGTCGGGCTTATAGAATTTGAAAATAGTGAATGAAAAAATTGCCAAAACGTGAATTCTGGTGGAGTTTGCGTTGGGTTTGTGGGCTTTAAAAATGCACTATTGTATGGGAGAAGCTGCCAATACTGAGGTGAATCCTGGTAAAGTTTCGTGACATGTTTCTAGGCCTTGAAAATGCACTATATTGTATGAAAATTAGACAACGCTGAGGTGAATTCT
This sequence comes from Platorchestia sp. MABIK, assembly GCA_014220935.1. Classification (NCBI taxonomy): domain Eukaryota; kingdom Metazoa; phylum Arthropoda; class Malacostraca; order Amphipoda; family Talitridae; genus Platorchestia; species Platorchestia sp. MABIK. Next base: position 58,847 of record JACJUY010003169.1, on the reverse strand, counting down.
GGTAATGTTTTGTGACAGGTTTCTAGGCTTTGAAAATGCTCTATAGTGTATAAAAAACAGCCAAGAGCTAAATTCTAGTGGAGCTTGGTGTCAGATTTTTGCTCTTCAAGAACATATAAGAGTAGCTAAAATTAAAAGAATAAAAAAGCCTACACTTTGGAAAATGTTGCTGTATTGTTTGTGAGTTCTCACATCAAAATTATATGAAAATGAAATTAACCGTTTTATTAAACTATGCTTCACGCTCAGAAAATATCAGAATCACTGCCTCAATGAAATAAATTAAAATAAGAAATAATATCAAGTTTATGAAGAACCTTTGTAGTATCAACCTGAAAACCTGACAATATCCTAAAATCAAATCATAGATTTTAGTTATGCTTGCGCAAAATACATCAATGTTTCATGCAAAAACATAATGAAAGTTTAAAAGAATTTTTAAATAAAAATTTAGAATTCCTAGTTCAACTAAAGAATACCTAGTTCAAAAAAAGAATGCTTAGTTCAAATAAAAATACCTAGTTCAAATGAAGAATACCTAGTTCAAATAAAGAATACCTAGTTAAAATAAAGAATACCTGGATAATATCTAAAACAAATACCTGTTTAAGAATTCAAGTTCAAATTTGTCGTGGAAAACACAATTTCCGAAAACGAATACTGTTTCCTTTTGGAACATGTCATACCCTAGATTGTTGCCCGATAAAATTAAAATCAAAAATCTTTTAAGGCGACACTTACATACAAGAACAGTTCATTCATACCCTCCATCTTTTTCCAGTAAGAACATCTCGTACTCTGCCAAACTACTTCTACCCTCACCCCACAACCCTTTTTCATCTGAAAAGAACATCTGCAATCTATAGTGAAAACACCTCATTAATCCAGTGAGGCTTCTCATCCCACCCCCCGAATTGTGTGGCTCCTATTCAGCCGCAGCTGCAGCGAGCGGAAATCCATTCTAATTGAAATCAATGCTTTCATCAGCACAGATCAGAAGGCGATCAAACACCGGCTCCGTAAGTCGTTCTCCTGTAATTGCGCGCTGAATTTCTGCGTGATACTCCAGGCAGGTGACAGCGCATAGTTTTGCGAAACTTTTTCTCACAAAATCAGGTTGATCATTACAGATTTATTCTTCTTTAAAATATCGTGTGTCGTTGAAATGGTCAATGAGAACATTCAACAGTTGCTGAGCTTTTATTTTTGATAAACACATTCGGCGGAGCCAAAATGATTATAGTCCGTCATTTACATGTTTTTGAATAGGCTCGTGGTCTTTATACTTATTTGATAATTTGTTCTGAAGGACGGGATAATGAGGGTGGTATTACTACGGGTCTTATGAATACTTACTGTCCAATGCTCAAGTTGTTCCTATTTGTAGTGACTGAAAACACAGAATTTTGATGCAGCTTTTTCAGTATTACAAAAGTTTTCACAGTGTTTGTATGTAAAATTATATTAAAAAATGTTTTCAAATATGACCGTCCGCTCTATTTCACATATAAAATCAGAAAAAAATACAGTCTTTCGGAAAACAGTTACATTATTTTTGTCATTCAGTAATCAGTCAACAAAAATTTTTAGTAAAAAATTATGCACTTCACCTTTCCTCACGCAAATACCGATTCATCAAATACAAACGGCAAAAAAAGCACTTGACGCATGCTGTACACTACTGATAATTGGATGTAAAATTAAAAACTTGTACGTTTTTCTTACTTACCTGCACATTTGTGGCTGCTCGCCCTCAGCAGAGAGAAGTTTTTCAACTGACTAAGAGATTAAAGAATGAATAACGAGGTCGTGTGATTATAAGCTTCTTTCAATCGTCGCAAGAAATTCGTGGAGAAAATTACCTTCGCCTAATTAAACAAACAGAAATTCCCTAGAAAAATACTCATTCGTTTGTCTGACGATTAGTTGTATTTTTTGGCTTTTGTTTCAGGAGCAACTAAGTTTTCGTATTTGACATTTAATTTTCTAAAATTTTGTATTTGTGTTTTTGATTTAACTCATTAGACTTAAATGCGTATACATCAACGAAGACCTAAATCAAAACAGGATGCTCGAGTACTTGGCAGTGAGCGAGCGAGACAGTTTTGGGGACACCCTGTCTATGTGTCTGCTAATATACGTAGGCAAGTTAAACAATATTGAAACGTAAACATGATACTGCTGTTAAAATTAGCTGTAGTGATTTACCGTGTTGGGACTGAATTTACTAGCTTATTTCAAAATCCTCCTCTTGGGATTCTAAATTTAACTTCATTAAAAATGTCGTCATTAAAAATTGGTCATCGTAGAAATAAAAATTTATCATGGGAACATGTACAGAAATTCATACGTTTCTTTGTGCCAAATGTATTTCAAAAGATAGTCGGAAATGACTCAAAGCCTGTCGATTTTCAGACAGTTTTTTTATAAATCGCTAAACTGTTATTTTTTTCCGAGTATTTTAACAGATACAAAAAATAATAATCGAAGTGAATAACTCTCTAACACTTCAATCATTTTCATTATTACGATATATAACGCATTCTTAATGGGAAATTGGATAAAGAAATCCGTTGCTGTTGCCCAAGGCACAGGTTTGTTGGCTACCAATAGTGACATACTGCAAAATTCTCTTCAAGTCTTTATCGTCCCATTTTACGTTACATCAATGAGAACTATCTGCCAGGAATGTTAAGTGCTTGTTAGCGCCTTACTACGATTTGTTAAACTCAAGTTCAATATTCTATTCAAATTTTACTTCAAAAGTTGTTAGCAATTTTAAATACCAATAATTTTGAAATATTGTCAACATTTTTTGTACGCCCAATCGATGGGCGTTTCACAGCAGGACAAATTTAAGCACGACCCATCGATGGGTCGTACAGCGAGCAAAGTGTCAATGTTAGCCAATACTTGTAATTAATTAACCTAATGTTATTCATTACAACCCTGAGCGTGCGGAGGGTTGCGTGAGCTACGGTCTTAATTTTACTCTGAACAATTACAACAAGAGAAAATGTCTTTTTAACATCACAGATACTATATTTTTGAACAATATCACCGTATTTTACAAGCCCATTTCTTACATTTCGGTGTTCTCAGTGCAATTGTTTTACATAAAAAATATGTTGGTGAATGTGTTTAGAGAGCTAGTTATACATGTATAGTCGCAGCTGTAGGAAAACAACATGCTTGATTAAACGTCAGCAGAAAGAGTGTTTAAAAACCATAGGCATAGTGTGGGTAAACTATATGATGTTTCATCTTCATTTTTTCCTCACACCTCAAATTCAGTACATGTGATATGATGTCAAATCTTAAATCTAGAATACGTCATAGAATATATTTGCTTATAAGTATTTCATCATAAAAAATCACAGTTTTCATGCTAGTCAATTTCATGCTAGTTCCAAGTATCCGCTCCAAACAATGATAGATGCGCATCAAGAAAGTTTGTTTCAGAGACTAACATTTTTGGTTCTGATTCAGGGTGAAAATATGTTTTTGGAATATCGAGTAGGTGCTTCGCTGCACAAGGCAATCCTCAAAGCAAGGCTTGATTTAAATTTTCAGGCGGACGAAATCTTTGTTTTCGGTGCAATCAAATGATGAAATTAACAGCGATGGCATAAAATTTTGGAGTTTGTTCCATATCTCCCGTGGTTATTTGATAGTTAGGAATTGGAAAGCTTGTGCAATCGATTGAGGCATCCATCTTCCAAATACTACATAGCCCGAGAAATGAATCACATGTTTTAGAGTTCCGAGCTTTGGCTGTAATGAATTGCGGTATAATGAGTGTAAAAAAATTTTAAGTGTTATTAATTTTTCAGCATGAAAATCATTTTCTCACAATGGTCTTCTCAGAAAACAGTTCAAGGAAATCAAAAATTTTTAGTCTTATGTAGATGAAAACAAAAACTAAAAGAATATCGACAATAGTTTCAAAATCATTTTTACCATATTTTAACATTAAATTCAATATTTTGAAAAGAATCATTGAAATCATTTGAACATTTCACAACTGTTTCACCTGCATATTTTCACATTAATTATTAATGCCTCAGTAAGCAATTTATTGCTTAAATGATCACATTAAAGGCTTTCTTATGAAATTTCATTGGCCCCAATCGACAGTACAGTGTGTCCCGCAAAACCCAAACCGAGTATTTATTTTCCCGTATCAAAATACCATCATAAGAATACCATAAGCATTGAATTTCAAGCAAAATCATGCAGTTTTACTGATTACTACTGATACGGTAAAAAATTACGGGTATTACTGATACGGGAAAATAAATGCTCGGTTCGGGTTTTTGTGGGACATACTGTATATTCCCTAACCAACTACATAAACCTAATTCACAGTTGTACGCGTTACTCTTCGGGAGAATTTCTGACTGACTCTACATCATTCGTGCATTTTACTTTTATATTTGCAGCATGAATGGGGTGTGGTCAACCAAATTTTGTAAAAACTCAAAAAAGAAAACAGCACAAGAAAACAAAAGTGTAAAGTTTATTACACGCACAAAAATAGGTTGCAACATTCCAATCAAAATTTTTGAGCACCATGCGATAGATAGTTTGATAATAATGCCGTACAGAACTAAAATTTGTGTTCGTAATCCATAAAATGTCATCAAGACCAAAGTCATAATGCGTTTTCAATGAATAACCTGAAAAATTTTTACGTTTATCGCGTGCTCAGCAAATCACGTATAAGCGTAAATAACGTAAAAACGTAAACAACGTAAACAATGTCAAGGACGTTTACATCATATTACTTATTCTCTGAATGCCCTAAGTAACATCCGCGTTCTAGTAAGTAATCCTAGAATCATGAGAAGTATTTCTTACCTATTTACGAAAACACTATTGGACATCGTCGTTTAAATTTAAAATATTCACTACAAATGACTGTCTTGATTCTTCATAAAAGTCAACCAATCAACCTCACTGCATGTATTCCTTAATCATCATTCCAATTATTTTCCCATGCATTTAAAAAAATAAAGGTTATTCATAATTCAAATTATAGTCATTGCCTGTATTTTTGATCTCCTTTATTTACTCATTCCAGTTGTATTTATTCTTTACCAATAGGGCAACAATCGTTGTCGCTGGTATTCCTGCCCGTAATTTACATTTAGTTTTATTGAAACCATTCACGATGGTACTGAGATTTTCAACGCTTTAATACTTTTCTATTTCCATATTTGTTCTCATACTACTTGCAATCTATGTAACTATTTCACGATTCGTTCGGAAGTTTTTAAAATCCTAAATCTTAAGTCATGAATTACCATTATCTCAATTTATTTATCCTTCAATGCATGTTGTTCCCTTGTCTTCCTTAAGCACTCATTTTCGATATTCTTCTCAACGTAAATTGCTCTCGTTTTCGAGAAAATAAGAATCACTGAAAGTCAAAATATTGACATACAGTGCCAAATCGAGAAACTTATTTAATTTCGTCACTCTTTTCAATAACGGTTAAGTGTTTATTCAGTCGCCAAACTAATTTGATAAATATTTGGCCATGGACCCCTCAATTTAATTCGATTTCATTTGGCCACCGCGATCGGAAGCGGACCACGCTGGTCCGGACGCATGAGACGTGCGACGCTTACTTCACCGCAGTCAGTGACTCACTGACGGACCGTGACTTTGCGTGCACCCTTGAGTTGCATAATATTCTGCGAAATTGCAATTTCTTAAGTGTTTCTACCTCAAACTTGTCAGCAAAGAATGAGTGAAAACAGTCTCACATATACCCTGGTTAAGAAATAGAGTATTTAAAAATTGTCAAATTTTTTACCGGGTGAAACAATCCAACTTCATTTCTAGAAACTGCAACCCATACTGCAAGCGGGCAAAATTCTGTAGATTACCAGAAGTTTCTGAGTATCGTGCAACACTCTGGCCTTCACTCACGAACCCTAAGCCGCCTCATTGGTTAGGCTTAGAAAAATAACGGACACCACAGAGTGCTTGAATCCGGTCAGCCAACGCTAGAATCCCTCATGTGCCTCGGCCTTGTGACGCTTACTTGACGTAGGTGCGTGATGCTATGAGGTAGCAGGAGCCTTTTTCCAGCGATGCCTCGTTCCCTTTCTGGCGAAAATGTTCCGGTGAGGATGCTGGATTTCTTTCTGGCGCAAGCAGGTGGTGAAGCGAGAAATTGCTTCTGCATCAGAAAAAGATGTTTAATTTGATTGCGTTACACGGTTTGTTATTTTAATGTATGATAAAGGTAGGATAGTTTCTTTGTACGGTGGTTAAATAATTTTGTCATGTTAAAAAACAATATTCTTTTAATGTCAACCTCACTGCCCTGTTTAATTCCATTAAATACCATTAAAAGTTTAATTTTTCACAATGAACTGGACGTTTTAAAAAGCATTTTCAAGCCTTTGAAATGATGCTTCCAAAAAATATCACAATGTAAGTTTTTTAAAATACCTCTGCGCAGGAGGTACTTGAATGTTAGATGTAATAACCGTAGAATTTTCCTATCTTGGGATAATTAAATACTAGGAGTAATAACCGTAGAGTTTTACTTTCCTAAGATAATAAAATGCTAGGTGTTATAAACGTAGAGTTTTCCTCTCTTGAGATAAATAAATGCTAGGTGTAATAACCGTAGAGTTTTCCTTTCCTAAGATAATAAAATGCTAGGTGTAATAACCGTAGAGTTTTCCTTTCTTGGGATAAATAAATCCGGGGTGAAATAACCGTAATAATTAATATAATAGTCTTCATAATATAATTAAATGCTAGGTGTAATGTCTGTAGATTTTTCACATGAACTACCTAAACGTTAGATATAATAGCCGTAGATTTTGCTTTATCTACGCACCCAAATGTTGATTGAAATGACCGTAGATCACTGTAGATTTTTATTTTGATAAAACTCCATGTACAGCCTAGTTACAGCAGTTTGTTCAGTTTTAACAATGCTTTCACTTAAAATACTCTAGCGAATAAATATGCTATCAAAATGCAGCTCCAATTTCTCAGAAATTCCCCGAATTTTTTAACCCAGACTTTCATTGATAAACAATCAGACTTGAATGGGTTGTTGATTTCCATAGATGAGCAAGCTGACGTGAAGGTGTTGTAGATTTCAGTAGATAAATAAACTGACGTGAAGCTGTTGTAGATTTCCATAGATAAACAAACTGACGTGAAGGTGTTGTAGATTTCCATGGATAAACAAACTGACGTGAAGGTGTTGTAGATTTCCATGGATAAACAAACTGACGTGAAAGGGTTGTAGGTAGAAAATTGATCCAGCATCTAAGACAATTGGAGATTTTCTTTTCAAATTTATCTTATTTTCAGAAACAAAAAATTACGTATATGCATGAAATTTTTTAAAAAATCTCAGTAACTTGAATTACCATCAAATTTACATTCATTGCAATGTGAATATATTTATAATCATATACACATAAACAATTCCATTCAAATTCGGCTACTCAACTGTACCTGATTTTAATCAAGTAAATTATCTTCGAATCGAACATTTTTCGTATCACCCAGTGAACTCTAATGAAATGATGTCTGATTAGATGAAGATGAGGAGAAAATAAAATTCGAATAATTCTAACGGATGTTTTTAACGAATCACTTCGCCTAGTACCATATTCAAAAATTTCATGCACTAAAATATATTTCCATAAAATATAACTAATACTTCAGTTCAACATTTATACTATTGAAAAATACTGAAAAATGAAACTTTCACGTTCCAATCGAGCATGTAATAGCCGAGAACCACAATAATTTCCAACAGCATCACAATTTAACATGACTATGTCTGAGGAATTGGTAATTTGGTGGATTTTAATTTTTACTCATTAAATCAAACACGATTTTCGTGTGGCGGTCAAAGCAACAGCTCGAGTAGGCGAAATTTGAGTTAAACATCGCTTGAAAATCGTGTTTCGCAATTACTAATCACTACAAAAAACTCATGGCGATCACTTCTGGGTCATCACCAGATTAAAAATAAAAAAGTGAAGGACATAAACTGCATTGTTTTATCTCGTTAAAACATCGAAATTACAGCAAAAATCAATTTCAGAATTCATGAAAATCATTGTATGACGATGTGTTTCAAGCCAGAAGGATCAATGATCTTTGCCTGGGCAAAAAGAATCAAGTTCAGTAGCCGTCATCATGGTCCA